>CM042175.1:2729846-2742346 GCA_023376005.1 Doryteuthis pealeii
CGCAGGTCGCACGTCTTCAGCACAAAGCCTCCCATGTTCGATGTATATGTAGCATGTTTTCATGTTTTCTCTTACAGCATCTTTAAAGCACAAGCGTGGTCTCCCTACTGGTCGGGTGCCCTCGCTAATTCACCATACAGTAGGTCTTTGGGGAAGTGGCCTTTGTTCATCCTCCTGGCGTAGCCAAGCCAACGCAGGCATCTCTTTCAGATGATGGCGGACATGCTGTTCATGTTTGCTCCTTCCAGCACTTCTGTGTTTGGCACTTTGTCCTGCCAACATATGCATAGGATGCAGCGTAGGCATCTGAGGTGGAAATTTTCCAGCATTATAAATATCCGGGTATATCAGAAGCCGACACTATCAAACAATGTTCATGATGTTCATGTTTGCTCGTTCCAGCACTTCTGAGTTTGGTACTTTGTCCTGCCAGCGTATGCATAGGATGCGGCGTAGGCATCTGAGGTGGAAATTTTCCAGCATTATAAATATCCGGGTATATCAGAAGCCGACACTATCAAACAAACGGAAATGAAATAAAAAGAAAGAAAGGAATAATTCAGAAGAACAACAAGAAAGCTCCTGCACACAGACACTCAAAAGAACTCACGGACACACACAGACACACATATACAGACACATATAGACACTCATAGACACACAGACACTCAGGCATCTATGAACACACACAGAAACACATAGACACTCACAGATACACATAGACATTCACAGACACACGCAGAAATTCAAAAACACACGCAGACACTTACAGACACACGCACATACACTGACAGATACACGCAGTACACTAAAGAAGCAAAATGTTTGGTTTGGTTTGGTTTGTTTTACGGCATATCAACCTCAGTGGGTCATTTAATGCCGATAAAGTTTTGAAATAAATCAATTCTTAATGGATAATACAATTTTTTTATAAATACATTTTTCTATTTAACACCATAGATGGACCCTAACAGGTACTACCACTCCGGGTCAGAGTGGACCCAGGGCAATGGTGATGAAGAGGGCTCCACATTCCCCAAACCTCTAGAACTGGATCCTCACCATCAGATAGAGTTAAACGTCATTCCCAGGACATGTAGACCCGCAGCCACGCCTTCTAGCACCCATATGATAAAAAGGGGTTGGGCTTGCCATAAGGGCAATAGGGTTGGGAAAATCATATAGGTGCTATGGCTTGACGTGACCAGTCGATTGATCGGAGGGGGCCTCTCTGACCGCCCGTCTAGCCCAAGATAGGGCCAAAGTGGAGTATTGCAAGTCATGAACTGCTCATCCACCTGGGCTCTATCCTTAAGCATCACGGGTCGCCACCCACGGCCAACAGGTGGCCCCATTAGGGGAGTCTTACCCCTCTGCAGAGGTGAAGTCGGTGCATTCTAACGCCCAAGCCGACAGGGCGGTGAAAAAGTAAAAGGATTATTTTATCAAATAAAAATGCTCTCACGATAATATTCAAATCATTTGATTAAAAAAATAAAATAAAAACTGTAGCAAAAACCTTCTCAAGGGAATAAACACATGGGCTGTTCATCTCGTAAGATACTCGGGACCATTCCTAAAATGGACAAGAATGGAGCTACGCCAGATGGACCAAAGAACAAGGAAACTCATAACCATCCACAAAGCATTTCAGCCGAGAGGCGACACAGACAGACTATATGTGTCAAGAAAAGAAGGGGAAGGCGTCAAAATTTGAGTAAGCAATTCTAAAAATTGTTTTTTTACTCTCGCCACCCCCCTTTTTTTACAGTAACAAGAAGTTAACTAAAAAGTTTACAAATAAATAAATACCTACGATTTTGTGTAAAATTGATGTGGAAAATATTCAAAATAATTGTTTGATTATTACATGCATGCAAAATTTTATTTGAGAGGGACGGGGCTCAGTTTTCATTTCAAATTGTTTTTTTTTTATTTTTTTACTCCTTTAATAAATATGAGGATTTGTCTTACTTAGGATACAAACCCTCTGACATTGAATTTTTAACTCCCACCCTCTCAGGCAATGTCTTTCAAAAATTATTTTTACGACGCCCGGAGGGTGTTTTCTGTTGCTAGTAAATATAAAATTCAATAGTATTAATATATATCGATAAATATGATATTCAATATTATTAACAATATATGATAATAAATATAATATTCAACAATATATATTAATAGTCAACATAAAAATGTGCGTGTGTTTGCAACGGGAAATATTGAGTAAACGGGTCTCTATTTAATACGAACAAAAAACAAACAAACAGACACACACACACACACACACACACAGACACACACACACACACACACACACACATACATACATGCATACACATACACGTTGGCACACACACACACGTTTGAACACACACACACACGCACACACATACACGTACCGCCCTGTCGGTGGGGCGTTAGAATGCTCCGACTGCACCCCCAATGGACTCCCCCAATGGAGCCACCTAAGGATTTGTCTTACTCATGATACAAACCCTCTGACATTGAATTTTTAACTCCCAGAGCCTCTCGGGCAATGTCTTTCAAAAATTAATTTTTACGACGCCCGGAGGGTGTTTTCTGTTGCTTGTAAAAGCAAGAGAGAAAACATACCATAATCACGCAAGAAATACGGAAATTGACGTGAGAAATTCTACTTTTTATTAATAAATAATGTATTTTTGAGCGACAAAAGATGATTTTGTTGGAGACTGGGCATTTCCTTTGAATTTCCTATGAATTACCTTTTGTAAGCCTCGGGCAATCCCAACCCTTTTTATAATAAATGAGCTAGAAGGCGGTGGGTGAGGATCTTAATGTCCTGGGCATGTATAATAAGTATATTTTCAATGTTCAATTATGTTCTTTTTTGAATTGCACTTTTTGTTTTTCTATGATTACTTGTTTGCACAGTTATATCAAGTATTCCTATCTAATACAAGTCATTTGTTCACAGTTTTATGGTTTTAAGTAACTATTCCTATTTAATAAGAATCATTTGTACGCACATATGATATCAAGTATTCCGGACCATATGACCTTTAGGCACTCCTTTTTGATCTCGATTAAGAAAGGGCATGTTTTTATTTACAACGTTAATATCCGGTTGTTGGTTAGGGTTTAGGGGTTAGGGTTATGATTTTTTTTAAATCTAAAAATCGTCCGTTAAAACAACCGGATATTGGCGGTAACACACAAAGAACAGAAAAATACGCTCACTTTTTCTATCATTCCTCTTCTACAAATCCGTCAAATTCTTCATCTTTGGTGTCGGAGTTTAACAGTTGGGCGATGGCAGCATCAACCGAACCTGAATCCCTTTCGTCATCCTCTGAGTCAGTCTCATTGCTGTTGTTTGGCTGTTCAATTAATATAATTCAATAATTAGAAAAAAATAAAATATCGTGTACAGATCCTCCCAACCCCACTCCACTCTCGTCGACATGAGTTGAGTTTTGAACTTCCGAGGCAGCTCACTCAGCCCCTTACAGTATGAAATATATACATTTTTTTATTTCTGAAAAAACAAAATACCACTAATAGACACTTCAACCCCCACCTGCCGTCGGCACAAATCGAATTTTGAACGGGCGTTGACAGTAATAAAAAAGATGAGTTCTGAAAAAAACAAAAAAAATACCGTTAACAGACCTTCCACCCCCACTTTCATGGGCACAGGTTAAGAACAGACCCCACAGCTCCTTACTGTATAAAAAAGGCGATTTTTTTGTAAAACAATTCTAAGTATCTAACCGTACAAAGGCAAATGATTTTTTCTCTTATGTATTTTTATTTGGTATCAACAATTCAAATATTTTCATATATAAGGCGCACCGGAGTATAAGGCGCATAAAGCAGAACAAAGCAGTTGGATAGGTCAGATTTATTCAAGTCACTAAAAATAACTATCAATCAAACCTGAATCCCTTTCGTCATCCTCTGAGTCAGTCTCATTGCTGTTCGAGATCACAACGCCTAAGCACATATGAGGATTCAGACATAAGACTCACCGGATTATAGAGCGCACTGCCGAATTTTTAGCAAATATAAGGATTTTAAGTGCTGCTTATTGTCCGAAAAATACTTACGCTAGACATATCAACTTTATTTGTAAATATTTTTAGCCATTATTCGTATAGGCCGTAAAAATTAGTTAGGTCGGTCAAGTGTGGTTTCTATAAATTGTACACGTATTAAACTTACCGAATTAGTTTGAGAATAAAACAATAATATTAGACAATTAATGACACAAAGTAATTATTTATTAAACCCGGTATTGTTAAAACTAGTATGCAAATTAGCGCTCCTCCTAGGCACTAGTATTTAAGTGTTTAATACATAATCTATACATATATAAAGGGCAGCTGTGTGCATGTGCATGTCCGGAGGAAACTTCGAAAATAAAACAATTAACGACAAAGTAAATATTACTTTATCGTCCGAAAAATACGGTAAATATTAAATATTAAAATACTAAAATATTAAAATAAAAGTAAATATTAAATATTAAAATACAGTAAATATTACTTTATCGTAATACGGTATTTAAATAAATAAACAATTAACGACAAAGTAAATATATATACACATTAAATATCCCCATGGCTTGTTTTTGAGCAAAAATAATAGAGATTTGATTTATATTCATGAAGATAATTAAAAATAAAATTTAAATTATAACAGCATGGAGTTTTTTTTTCATTTAATATTTTAGTAGACATTAACATTTCTTTTCAGAGTAGCTGGATCAATGCAAGGTCTATTTTTTTTACATAGGGATTTAAATGGGGCATCCCACGAGGATTCAACTCACGATTCAGTAATAATGGATCTGCAGGACTAACTTAAAGCATCTCACTACCCAGGCGATGCCGGGTAGCCGCTGTTAGTTTAATACATATTCGTATAGCTACGAATCCAAAACTTAGTCGGCATTAAATGGCCACCGAGTTTGTTTATTAATTTAACGGCATATCAACCCATCTGGAGTTATGTCATACCTAACGGTTAGGAAGTAATGCATATCATGTATTTATATTTATACTTTTTAGTAATTGGTTTTAAAAATGTGTTATTGGGGATTATTTTGTATGATATTCATTAGTTTCATGTCTATATTCTAATTTATTTCCCTAAAAAAGAGAGAATATCCTCCATGTTGACATTTTCAAATAGATCTTTTATATTGTTTGCTTTAAAATAACGGTTTCTGATGTGAGCAAAAAACCTGCATTCCATGAATAAGTGTTTAACTGTCAAAGGTGTTTGACATGTTTCACATTGTGGTTGTTCTTGTTTGAGTATATAGGTGTGCGTTAGTCTTGTATGACTAATGCGTAATCGGGACACATGCCGTAAAACAAAACAAACGAACAAAAATCTTCTTGCTTCTGTCAGACATTCCTTTAGTCTTGATCCCTGTAAATCTATCGAGCAACATATTTCTTTCCCCCTTTGTTCCCCCTCCCCTTTTTTCCTGTCTGTCTGTCTGTCTGTCTGTCTGTCTCACTCTCTGGCAACGTATCGTTGCAATATGCCAAAGTCATATTCAGTAATATTAGTGGTTAGATTTTAAAATGAACTAAAACTCTCCCCCTCTCATTCCCCCTCTTTGTCTCCTCTCTCTCTCTCCCTCGGAGAAAGAGAGGGGCGAGAGATCACCCCTCTCTTTTTTCCGTTTCTCCCCCCCTCTCCTCTCTGACTTTCCTCCCTCTCTGTCCCTCTATTCTTCTTCTTTCCTCTATTTCTTTCCGCGACTGTTCCCCCTCTCCTCTTTTCCTGTCCCAGTCCCCTCCTCTCTCTCTAGCCTTCCCCCTCTCCTCTCTGTACCCTCTATTCTCTTCTTTTCTCTCTATTCTCCCCCCTCTCTTATTTTCCTGTACCCTCTCTCTCTCTCTCTCTCTCATTCTCTGTCTGTCTGTCTCTCTATCTGTCTCTCTCTCTCTGGCAACGTATCGTAATATTACTGGTTAGAGTTGAAACTGACGTTAAAACTGCACTAAAACACTTATATCATCCTCTCTCTTTCCCTGTTCCTTCCCCCTCTCCTCTCTGTACCCTCTATTCTCTTTCTTCCTCTCTATTTCTTCCCCCTCTCTTATTTTCCTGTACCCACTATCACTCTTTCTCTCTCTCTCTTTTCTCTCTGTCTGTCTGTCTGTCTGTCTCTCTCTCTCTGGTAACGTATCGTAATATTACTGGTTAGAGTTGAAACTGCATTAAAACACTTATCTCCTCCTTTCTCTCTCTTTCCCTGTCCTCCCCCCCTCTCCTCTCTGTTCCCTCTATTCTCTTCTTTTCTCTCTATTTCTCCCCCCGCTCTTATTTTCCTGTACCCACTCTCTCTCTCTCTCTTCTCTCTCTTTTCTCTTCTCTTTCTCTTTCTCTGTCTGTCTGTCTCTCTCTCTCTGGCAACGTATCGTAATATTACTGGTTAGAGTTGAAACTGACGTTGAAACTGCACCAAACACTTATCTCACCCTCTCTCTCTTTCCTGTTCCTTCCCCTCTCTTCTCTGTACCCTCTATTCTCTTTCTTTCCTCTCTATTTCTTCGCCCCCTCTCTCTTATTTTCCTGTACCCACTCTCTCTCTTTCTTTCTCTCTTTCTCTCTTCTGTCTGTCTCTCTCTCTGGCAACGTATCGTAATATTACTGGTTAGAGTTGCATAATAATCCTTATGTTCAATTGAAACAGATTAGCATTATCACTACCACTTGCTCACCCACTCTCTCTACCTTTTCCCTAGTCTCTTTCTCAGTTATTAAATCTTTTGTGTAACATGTCCTTTTTCTTTCTTGTCTTTCTTTATAATAAAAACAAAACGGTCCATATTATTTCTAATGAGTGGACAACACTCATTAGAAATACTAATTCAGCAGATAAGTAGCACCAGGAAATCAGGATTATTTTACATTTCATCTTGGAGGATTTGGATGGTCTCATTTTTAACCAGAGGGTGTTGCAAGATAAAGGGGTGGATGATTTAGGAACAAGCATATTAGTATATAGATTTATTTACCTATTGCAGGTGACCACTTTGGGTCAGAGTGGACCTGGGAGTAATTTCAATGTACTCCCCAGAACTCCAAAATTGGAATTTCACCATTAGAAGCATTTTAATATCATACCCAGGATATAAAGAGCCTCAGCCACAGTTTTGTACCACATATATGATAAAAAGTGTTAAGGCTTGTCATTAGAGCAATAGGGTTTGATGTGATCAGCCGATTGATTGGAGGGAGCCTCTCTGACCGTCCATCTAAGCATAAAGGTAATGGTTGTAAAAAATGTTATCAGCGACTAGTGTTCAAATCCTGGAAAAGGCAGTTTGCATTTCACTTTTTGCTAATAATTTTTGGAAATTCCTCTCTTGCCCCCCCCTCTTTCTCTCTGTCTGTCTGTTCCTCCCTATCCTCTTTTCCTGTACCCACTCTCTCTCTCTCTCTTACTTTCTCTTTCTCTGTCTGTCTGTTTGTCTGTCTCTCTGGCAACGTATCGTAATATTACTGGTTAGAGTTGAAACTGACGTTGAAACTGCACTAAAACACTTATCTCACCCTCTCTCTCTTTCCCTGTTCCTTCCCCCTCTCCTCTCTGTACCCTCTATTCTCTTTCTTTCCTCTCTATTTCTTTCCCCCTCACTTATTTTCATGTACCCACTCTCTCTCTCTCCCTCTCTCTCTCTCTCTCTCTCTCTCTTTCTCTGTCTGTCTGTCTGTCTCTCTCTCTGGCAACGTATCGTAATAAAACAATGCACAGAAAAGTAAATATATATCCACATTCACTATCACCGAACCTATTTGTTGTGCAAACAATTATGAAGTAAATAGACTTGGTGTTACTAATGCCGAATAGTGCACAAGAGATAATATCATTAGATTACGTATACAAAGCATTATATTTCATTAAATTTCACGGAAATATCCGAAACCTTTGAGACATTTCGGTAAATTTCGAGAGTTTCTGTAATCTAATGCAATTTGCACGTAAAATGCGATTCTGATGATATTTTCTCTTGCATGATATTCTAAATTTGTACCAAAATCAGTACTGTAATTTTATATTCACATTCAAAATTATTTTTAAAAATATGTTTCAATTTTTTTACTATCAGAATTTGATATTCGAGTGGCTTTGGATTAATAATGTTATTATTTTAATTATTTTTGAATTTTTTCATATTACAAATAAAAAAATAAAAAAATAAACATAATCAAAATTTACATAGTAATAGCATTGAATTCTACTAAGCCGAGTTGACAGTGTTTGCCCCTGTTAAATGTAAACAAATCAATATCTTAAACTAAAATTAAGTATTATTTAAAAAACACTAAATAAAAAGTTAATGACCTGCAATACTCAACTTTGGCCCTATCTTGGGCTAGACAGGCGATCGGAGAGGCCCCCTCCGATCAATCGGCTGGTCACGTCAAGCCCTAGCACCTATATGATTTTCCCAATCCTATTGCCCTTATGGCAAGCCCCAACCCCTTTTTATCATATGGGTGCTAGAAGGCAGTGGCTGCGGGTCTACATGTCCTGGGAATGACGTTAAACTCTATCTGATGGTGAGGTTCCAGGTTTGGAGGTTTGGGGAATGTGGAGCACCCTTTCATCACCATTGCTCCCTGGTCCACTTTGACCCGGAGTGGTAGTACCTGTTAGGGTCCCATCTATGGGTTAAATAGAAAAATGTATTTATAAAAAAATTGTATTATCCATTAAGAATTGATTTATTTCAAAACTTTATCGGCATTAAATAACCCACTGAGGTTGATATGCCGTAAAACAAAACAAACCAAACAAACCAAACTAAATAAAAATATTATAACCGATATCAGATATTCCACGGACATAAGTAATCTTTTTTTTTTGATAGTTTTCATTATTTTTTTAATTAGCTACTTTTAATAATTTAAAATAGTTTTATCAAACACATTTCTTTTTGTTTGCTTTTTGTGCTTTATTTATATCTCGAAAGATATTTACAAAATAAATCTATCTAGCAACGTATTTCTTTCCCCGTCTTTTCCCCCGTTTTTCTTTTCCTGTACCCACTCTCTCTCTTTCTCTTTCTTTCTCTTTCTCTGTCTGTCTGTCTGTCTCTCTCTCTCAACGTATCGTAATATTACTGGTTAGAGTTGAAACTGTAGTTGAAACTGCACTAAAACACTTATCTCATCCTCTCTCTCTTTCCCTGTTCCTTCCCCCTCTCCTCTCTGTACCCTCTATTCTCTTTCTTTCCTCTCTATTTCTTTCCCCCCTCTCGTATTTTCCTGTACCCACTCTATCTCTTTCTCTGTCTGTCTGTCTGTCTGTCTGTCTCTCTCTCTGGCAACGTATCGTAATATTACTGGTTAGAGTTGAAACTGACTTTCCTCCCCTCTCTTTCCCCTCTATTCTTCTTCTTTCCTCTATTTCTTTCCGCGACTGTTCCCCCTTCTTCTCTTTTCCGACCCTCCCCCCTCTCTCTCTCTCTCCCTCTCTGTCTTTTCCTCCCTCCCCTCTTTCCCTGTACCCACTCTCTCTCTTCCTCTATCTCTGTCTCCTGTCCCTGTAAATCTATCTAGCAACGTATTTTCTTTCCCCGTCTGTTCCTCCCTCTCCTCTTTTCCTGTACCCACTCTCTCTCTTTCTTTCTCTTTCTCTGTCTGTCTGTCCTGTCTCTCTCTCAACGTATCGTAATATTACTGGTTAGAGTTGAAACTGACTTTCCTCCCTCCCCTCTTTTCCTGTACCCACTCTCTCTCTTCCTCTATCTCTGTCTGTCTGTCCCTGTAAATCTATCTAGCAACGTATTTCTTTCCCCGTCTGTTCCTCCCTCTCCTCTTTTCCTGTACCCACTCTCTCTCTTTCTTTCTCTTTCTCTGTCTGTCTGTCTGTCTGCCTGTCTCTCTCTCTGGCAACGTATCGTAATATTACTGGTTAGACTTGAAACTGACGTTGAAACTGCACTAAAACTGTAATTGATTTGTGCAGTGGATTCTTTTTCTTTGATGTGACGTATTCCGGGGTGGATGCTGTTTGTCAGTTTTCCCGCCGACGTCTTACGTTGTTGACGATTCATAACTTCTCTTCTCTTTAATAGCGACAAAAACGTCATTTTCCAGTCCAGCAAATGCTAACGGTCATCTTTTTGATGTGGACCTTAAATAAGAGGATTCATCAATCCTAGCTTTAAAAACGCACCCTGCTCGATGTTGAGCTTCGTTTATAGTTTGTTTGTGTTTTGTGTATTTTCTTTATTATAGGAGAATATTTCTATGTTCTGCCACTATAGGAAAAGATGAGCCTGACAACGAAAATAAAAGTGAACGCGAAAGTAAGATACAAAACGAAAATGAAAGTGAAAGTAGGAGACACAAAGAAAATGAAAGTGAAAGTAAGATACAAAACGAAAATGAAAGTGAAAGTAGGAGACACAACGAAAATGAAAGTGAAAGTAGGAGACACAACGAAAATGAAAGTGAAAGTAAGATACAAAACGAAAATGTAAGTGAAAGTAGGAGACACAACGAAAATGAAAGTGAAAGTAGGAGACACAATGAAATCGAAAGTAAAAGTAGGAGACACAACGAAAATGAAAGTGAAAGTAGGAGACACAACGAAAGTGAATGTCAAAGTAGAATACAAAACGAAATCGAAAGTGAAAGTAGAACACAAGACGAAAGCGAAAGTTGGTCACGTGTCACAGCGTCCTGTGTCGTGGGAACATCAAGCAGATTGGCTCGATGTCAGAAGTAATAAAACAGAGACGTTTCAATACAAATTAGATGCACACACACACACACACACACACACACACACACACACACACACACACGCGCGCGCGCGCGCGCGGGCGAATACGTGCACGCATACACACACACACATATACACACACTCATGCGGGCGAACATGTGCACACACACACATATACGCTTACACAAATATATACACACGCACATACGCACATACACACGTGCACTCCCGCGCTAGGATACAATCATAACCCTACAGCCAACACGCATTTTCATGCACACGCGCATGACAACATACGCACAGGTACAAAACAAACAAAAAATGCATTCACGTAAACATGCAACACGAGAATACAGTTATATAAAAAATACCATCATTTTCAAAAAAAAAAAAACTCATTTAAAAAGAAATGTCATAACTAGACTACTTCAGTTCCAGTGATCTTTTGAAAAAGAGATTTTATCTCGAAAATTCAAGAATAAAATACAGGTTAACACACAACACAATTGTTATCGTATTATTATTTTAATTATTTTTTTTCTTTACACCTGCATTGTGATAGCCTTCAAAATCAACCTCCAAACAAATATATACATGTTTATGTGAAAATAAAATGGAAATTAATCCGACAGTGTGAATATGATATATTGAAAAAACAAAGGATGTTTACAAATGCATGGGCTCATCAGGAGAGAATGTTGGTGTTGCTTTTTAAACCGTCGAGAGGTGTTGCTTTTTAAACCGTAGAGAGGAATGCCCCGAAACGGTTTGCACATTCTCTCCTGATGAGCCCATGCATTTGTAAACATCCTTTGTTTTTTCAATATATCATATTCATACATGTTTATATACAGATTCCAGCCGACTAATATCTTGGGTTTAGAACGTAAATAAAAACATGTTTTTAAGTTTCTGACCGCCATCCTTGGCCAGTTGTAAAGGGTATGAGTATGATAATGATGATTATAACGTTAGTAATGGCTAGACGAGCCACAGACTCGTTGGGTTCTGGTTCGAAAAGTGGTTCATGGTGATATTGAAGGATTAAGTTAAGGATTCTAATAAACATTTCTAAAAATAAAAGTGTTGTGCTTGATTACTGACAGGTGTAGGTCCAAAGTCTAAATTTGTATTATTTGTATTATTATTCAGACTATTGTCTGCATCTTTATTTTATCTGCACAATGTTTCAGCCGATGTGCTCTTCGGCCTTCTTCAGGTATTTCTTGTAGGACTCGGGAACCCCTTCCTCGAACTCGGGAACCTCTTCCTTGAACTAGGGAATCTTTTCTTCGAACTCGGAAACCTTTTTGTCGTAACCAGGAACCTCGGACCTAACCCTTTATTCAATCCACGGGGTCGACTATTCTCATTCCGCTAACTATATAGGTAGAATTCTTCTTTACTTCGTATTTAATTATTCATTTATTATACTCCCTCTCTTTCTTTCCTTCTTTCTTTCCTTCTTTCTTTCCTTTCTTCCGTCCTTCGTTTTAAATTTAGTTATGTGTAATTTATTTATTTCTAATCTGTCTATCTATCTTTATCTCATTTTGCATATTTTATCTATCTATCTATCTATCTATCTATCTGTCTGTCTTTCTGCCTCTTTTTGTCTATCTATCAATCTATCTATCTATCTTTCTGTCTCATTTTGTCTATCTATCTATCTATCTATCTATCTATCTATCTATCTATCTTTTTATCTCATTTTGTCTATCTATCTATCTATCTATCTATCTATCTGTCTCATTTT
>CM042175.1:2747346-2780632 GCA_023376005.1 Doryteuthis pealeii
CTAACTTTACCGCACAGATCCCTGTGCTACTCATACGCTGAGTTGGCGAGGGCGGTTATCGAACTAGGAACCTCTCTACCGACTGAACTAACCCGGCCATATATATATATATATATATATATATATATATTATAAAGGTACATGGTAATAACCTACTCGAGTTTCCACATAAGGATCTTCAGGGTTAATTGCAGTCGATTTCACGTGTGTATTTTTTCGCGACTACAATTAATCAATATCTTGATTAATCCAGTGAATTTAACCCTGAAGATCCTCATAATGAAACTCGAGTAGGTTATTACTGTGTACCATTATTATAATAAATTTGCTCTACTAACGTATTGAGCACTTTATATTTGTTATATCGCTGTCTTATCATTGTGAAACCATTTTCACCGGTAAATCACCTTTTCCACAAATACCACACACACACACACACACACACACACATATATATATATATATATATATATATATAAAGATAAATCTAATGAGTACTGGCCACCGTGATATAGTACTATATTTAATGCGTTTGCTCCAAGTCTCTTTAGTCAGATCTCAGCCCTGAAGAGCATTAAGCGAAACTTTTAGTAGGTTTGTCTGACTATTTGCTCTACTTAGGTATTGAGCACTTTTTACTTATTAGCTTTAGTTTCCTGGCGGTTTTGTATGAATATATATATCAATCAAACTATTTGCTGGTTTTTTTCTCACCGCGAGGATTTACCAATATGTTTGGTATATTAAATTATATATATATATATATATATATATATATATATATATATATATATATATATATAATTATAATAAAAAAGTTACAAAAACACACACAACCTATTAAATATCGGACATATTCTGCCAAAATAATAATTCAATGCCTGAAGAAGACAACAGGTTAGAAACACGTGTCGCATATGTAAGATACAAAGAATAAAAAATAAATTTTTTACCTTCTTTTTTATAAAATATTGAATTTTCTTCCGTTGGAACCAGAACAACATTATATATACTAGCAAATATATGTACCCTCCGGGTGCAAGTATTTAAGTTTTAATTTAATAAAATATCATGTTAAATTAGAAAGGCTAATGAAACTGAATAAGAATTCAGATAAAAATATTTAGAACAGAGGGGGTATGATTGAAAAATGGAACAACTTTGAAACTAACTCTTCCATCATTTTCCCTTACTCCCGTCTTTCATTGGTAAATTTTCCTAATTTAACTATTTAGTTAAAATAGGAAGTAAATAATGATATTACGGTTATTTTAAGATTCATCCCCGAGATTTTTGCTCATATTCAATAAGATAAAACCAAACAATTAGAAATCAATAATACTAAGCATATATTTATTAAAATCACATTTTTAATATCAATATGCAAATTAGCCTTCCCGTTCACACTGTAATCTACTATTTTGTTGTATATATAAATACAATTGTGTGATATTAGTATGTAGATATGGTCAACAATCTTAATGATGAAAACAATTTTATTAATAATTGAGGTTTAAATAAAAATCAAATCATGGAGAATGTGACGTAAATAACTAAGGGAATTGTTACTTGAATAGTAATATAGTTTCGGTTACAGACAGAAAAACACACAATCTCCATTATAATAATAATATATATATATATATATATATATATATATATGTGTGTGTGTATTTAGTTGGGTGGGGCCCATTTGTATTTAGTTGGATAGGGTACCTGCTGTTGTGTATTTAATTCCCGCACGTCTCGTCCGGACCATTCCCTTGACTTACTTGTCTGAGTCAACAAACCGAATATGCCTGCAACGCATTAGTTGGTTAACCACTGAGCAGGACTCTCACCAAACAGAGGAGTGTCGTGTCTGGGATAGATGGGGGTGGGTCCGTCTATTTTCCCATCTTGATTGAACGCTGGGATAACCACACATTCGGTTCCGCTTGTGACAAAGATGGATTGGTTTTGAAGGGCATCATCCTGTTAAAAACAGTAGATTACCCCACCCCATGCAAATCTCAGCCAGAAGACCAGACTTATTATCGATTAACAAGAAAAAGTGAACTTTTTCAATTGGTAGATTTTGCTGTTTCCAGCAGATCACAGGGTGAAGATGAAAGAAAACAAAACCTTGTTAGAGAATTGAAAAAGCATATGTAACGTAATATGAGGATGAAAGTGATACCAATTTTATTTAGGGCACTTGGAACAGTACCCAAAAGCTTTGAAAACTGGGACTTCGAGATAAAGACGGATCACCTTATCCCAGCAAGGAGAACAGACCTAGTGTTGAATACAAAAAAAAAAAAAAGAAAGAAAGAAAGAAAGAAAAGAGAGAACTTGTCAACTGGTGGACTTTGCGGTTCCAGCAGATCACAGTTGAAGGACAAATACCAGGGACTTGCCAGAGAATTGAAAAAGCTCTTGAATATGGGGGTCAAAGTGATACCAATTGTATTTGGTGCACTTGGAACGGTACCCAAAAGCTTAGAAAACAGACTAGAGGAACTGGAAATCAGAGGAAGAATTGAGACCATCAATATATATATATATATATATATATGAGACAACAGCATTGTTGAAATCACCTAGAATACTCAGAGGAGTCCTGGAGACCCGAAGAGACTTGTTGTCACTTATATGTTGTCTCTCCAGTGAAAGACCATCAGCTAACGCTGGTGTGAAAAACTAATAATAATAATAATAATAATAATAATAATAATAATAATAATAAAAACGCATATAATTCTCTGGGACTTTGAAGAAGACCAGACCTAGTGTTGATTAACAAAAAAGAAAGAACTTGTCAACTGGTGGATTTTGCAGTGCTAGCAGATTCACATCAGCGTTAGCTGATGGTCTTTCACTGGAGTCTGAGTGACAGCAAGTCTCCTCAGGTCTCCAGGACTCTTCTGAGTATTCTGGCAGATTGCAGCAGTGCAGTGTTCTGAATGGTTTCAACCCTTCCTCTGATTTCCAAACATTCCAGACCCTTTTCCAATCCTTTTGGGACCATTCCAAGTGCACCAACTACAATTGGTATCACTTTCACTTTCATATTCCATAACTTTTTCAGTTCTCTGGCAAGGTCCAGATATTTGTCTATTTTTTCATTTTCCTTTAGCTTCACCCTGTGATCTGCTGGTACTGCAAAATCCACCAGTTGACAAGTTCTTTCTTTTTTGTTTATCAACACTAGGTCTGGTTTTCTTGCTGGGATAAGGTGATCCGTTTTTATTTCAAAGTCCCAAAGAATTTTATGTGTTTCGTTCTCAAGAACAGATTCTGGTTTATGCATATACCATTTTGTTGTATGGTCAAAATTTAATTTTTTGCATAATTCCCAGTGGATCACCTTCCTAACCCAGTCGTGTCTAGTTTTGTACTCCCGTTGTGCTAGTTTACTACATTCGCAGAGTTTGTCCCATAAGTAAGTAAAATTATCAAATTTATTAAAGGAGTAAAAAAATTTTTTTTTTCAAATAAGACAATTTGAAATGAAGTTTACTTCTGTCCTCCTCAAATAAAATGTTGCGCGCATCTATTAATTATAAATTAAATAATTATTTGAATATTCTACACATAAATTTGACAACCGTTTGGCATGTCATAACCCCAGACGGGTTGATAAGCTGTTAAAATCAATAAACAAACAAAATCGTATTTATTTATTTGTAAACTTTTTTTCTTGTTACTGAAAAAGGGACTAGAGTAAAAAAAAAAAATGTTTTTAATGGATTACAAATTTCGCAAATAATTTTTTCCATTTAGAGTTATATAATTTTAAAATTAATTTAATAGTTTATATATTCTCGTTATTTAAATGATATATATTTTATTTATTAAAATGGAAAGGATTCAAACATTGGATTATAAAGAATAGCTTTTATTTATTTTATTAGTAATAATTGTTCTTTATTCTATGTATTGACGATTTTGGTAATTGTGAAGTAGGTAGTGACGTAGTTTTTGTTACAGAAAAATAGAGACGAAATCCCAATTATTATTATTATTATTATTATTATTATTATTATTATTATTATTTGCTCCTTTTGAGTTTTCACACCAGTATTAGCTGATGGTATTTCACTCGAGTTTGAGTGACAGCAAGTCTCCTCAGGTCTCCAGGACTCTTCTGAGTATTCTGACAGATGGCAGCAGTGCAGTGTTCTGAATGTTTTTAATCCTTCCTCTGATTTCCAAACTTTCCAAGCGCTTTTCTAATCCTTTTGTGACTGTTCCAAGTGCACCAACCACAATTGGTATCACCTTCACTTTCATATTCCATAACTTTTTCAGTTCTCTGGCAAGGTCCAGATATTTGTCCATTTTTTCATTTTCCTTTAGCTTAACCCTGTGATCTGCTGGCACTGCAAAATCCACCAGTTGACAAGTTCTTTCTTTTTTGTTTATCAACACTAGGTCTGGTCTTCTTGCTGGGATAAGGTGATCCGTTTTTATTTCAAAGTCCCAGAGAATTTTATGCGTTTCGTTCTCAAGAACAGATTCTGGTTTATGCATATACCATTTTGTTGTATGGTCAAAATTTAATTTTTTGCATAATTCCCAGTGGATCACCTTCCCAACCCAGTCGTGTCTAGTTTTGTATTCTCGTTGTGCTAGTTTGCTACATTCGCATAATACATGGTTTACAGTTTCATCTCTATTACCGCAAAGTCTACATTTATTATTTGTCCTTATGGCATTATTTTGTGCAGCAATTATTAGTGATTCAGTTTCTCTTTTAAGGTTTCCTTATTATTATTATTATTATTATTATTATTATTATTATTATTATTATTATTACTGCTCAATGTTTTTAATATATTAAACACTCTGGATTATTTACTATAACGAAAACGTTAAAGCGGCAATTGGATACGATATATATATATATATATATATATATATATGTGTGTGTGTGTGTGTGTGTGTGTGTGTGTGTTAATGTATGAGTAGTGGCTTACCGGTGGGTACGAGTAGGATCGTTGGAAGCGCACAGTATCCAGAGGTTAAGACTGAGAAAAAACAAATACCAAGTGCTCAATACAATGTAGAGCAAACTTTATTTATAAAATGGATAAAAGTAACCTACTCGAGTTTCATCGTCTGAATCGTCAGGGTTACATACGTTGAATTAAACTCGATTAATTCAACGGATGTAACCCTGACGATTCAGACGATGAAACTCGAGTAGGTTACTTTTATCCATTTTATATATATAATATATAATATATATATATATATATATATATAGATAGATAGATAGATAGATAGATAGATAGATAAAAAAGTGATTAGAGATATAGATGTGAACGGACTGGACGGAAATAGTTGTTGCGTTTTGATGAGAAAAAATGAATAATCACAAGTAATAATTGCTGTGTGAGTAAGGGAATATTGGAACCCTGTTGCGATGATGAAAAAAAAGTCGATTACCGTCTGAAAATCAAGGAAATGATAGATTTACACATGATGGAATACGTAAGAGAAAATATATATCATCCATTTTAGAAAGAAAGAAAGAAAGAAAGAGCGTAAAATCATTAATAATGTGCAATTATTGACGCTGAGGGGGGTTTTCATTTCTCCCTAATCACGAAGCTAAATAACAGGATACCATAATGGTTCCTATGCATTTTTAATGTAAGAAATCATTTCCAATGTATTTCCATAGGAACATTTACATTTGTATAGTAAAATAATTTCCGATCCGTTTCTATAATAAAACTATTGTGCAATGCATTTTTTTTTATAGTAAAACTCATTTCCAATGCATTTTTATAGTAAAAATCATTGTCCAATGCATTTTCATAGTAAAAATCATTTCCAATGCATTTTATTGTAAAAATCATTGTTCAATACATTTCCATAGTAAAAATCATTACTAATACATTTTTTTATATCAAAAATCATTTCGAATGAATTTTATAGTAAAAAGCATTGTTCAATGCATTTTTATAGTAAGAAATCATTTCCAATGCATTTTTATTGTAAAAATCCTTTCCAGTGCATTTTTATTGTAAAAATCATTTCTAATGTATTTTTATTGTAAAAAGCATTGTCCAATGCATTTTTATAGTAAAAATCATTTCCAATGCATTTTATAATAAGAATCATTTCCAATGCATTTTTATAGTAAAAATCATTGTCCAATGCATTTTTATAGTAAAAAATCATTTCCAATGCATTTTTATAGTAAAAATCATTTCCAATGCATTTTTATAGTAAAAATCATTGTCCAATGCATTTTTATAGTAAAAATCATATCTAATGCATTTTTATAGTAAAAAATCATTTCCAATGCGTTTTTATAGTAAAAATCATTTCCAATGCATTTTTATAGTAAAAATCATTTCCAATGCATTTTTATTGTAAAAATTATTTCCAATGCATTTTTATAGTAAAAATCATTGTCCAATTGCATAATCTACCGATATCCTTTTCTCTCTCTCTCTCTCTCTCTGTGACGCCGACCAAACCCCGAGGATGAAGGTAGGTAATTACAACTGTGTTAATATATAGATATCTTGTTCGTAAGCGGCCTTTACAATACCAATTCTATTCCCCCGGTTTCATCTTTTGGTATTTTTCTTTTTTTTTGTCTACTTTCAACGAAATCATTTCTATTACGATGCACATTTTTATCGTCTCGCATATCAACGGCCATAACCTTTACCAAAAGCCCCAAACAAACAGAGTTCTCGCTTTCTTTACAACTGCCAGCGCCCACCTCCTCTATGGATACCTTCTATTTCGTTTAATACCAAGAGATACATAAATGGAGGACTCGCCTTTAAGCTCTCGGCAAATAAAATACCCGGTCGATTCATCTTGCCCACTTCTGTCCGAAAAATGGATCTCGGGTGATTTAGGGGGTCAGATAATTTACGGGTGCTATCGAGTATACATCCCCCCACACCAACCCTCGAGTAGATCTCTAAAATGCCCCCCCCCCTCCCATTTCAAAAGGGCGGCAAATATTTTTCAGAGAGAAGAAAGATGAATTTTACAGATTTCTTTCTTTCTTTCTTTCTTTCTTTCTTTCTTTTTTTCTTTTCATCTTTTCTTCTTTTACATATTTCTTTCTTTCTTTATCTCTTTCTTTCTTTCTTTCTTTGTTTTCATCTTTTCTTTTTTCTTCTTTTACAGATTTCTTTCTTTCTATCTCTCTTACTTTTTTCTTTCTGTCTCTCTTTCTTTCTTTCTTTCTTACTTTCTTTCTTTCTTTCTTTCTTTTCTTTTTTCTTCTTTTACAGATTTCTTTCTTTCTCTCTTTCTTTCTCACTTTCTTTCTTTCTTACTTTATTTACATTTTTATTCTTTCTTTTTTCTTTTCATCTTTTCTTTTTTCTTCTTTTACAGATTTCTTTCTTTCTTTCTATCTCTCATACTTTTTTCTTTCTATCTTTCTTTCTTTCTTTCTTTCTTTCTTTCTTTCTTTACATTTTTATTCTTTCTTTCTTTTCTTTTTTCTTCTTTTACAGTTTCTTTCTTTCTTTCTTTCTTTCTTTCTTTCTTTCTTTTCTTTTTCTTTTTTCTTCTTTTACAGATTTCTTTCTTTCTCTCTTTCTTTCTCACTTTCTTTCTTTCTTTAGATTTTTATTCTTTCTTTCTTTCTTTTCTGTTTTCTTCTTTTAAAGATTTCTTCCTTTCTCTCTTTCTTTTTCTCTTTCTTTCTTTCTTTCTCTCTTTCTTTCTTTCTCTCTTTCTTTTCATCTTTTCTTTTTTCTTCTTTCTTTCTTTCTTTCTTTATCTCTTTCTTTCTTCCTCTTTTACAGATTTCTTTCTTTCTTTCTTTCTCTCTCTCTTTCTTTCTTTCTTTCTTTTCATCTTTTCTTTTTTCTTCTTTTACAGTTTTCTTTCTTTCTTTCTTTCTATCTCTCTTACTTTTTTTCTTTCTATCTCTCTTTCTTTCTTTCTTACGTTCTTTACATTTTTATTCTTTCTTTCTTTCTTTCTTTTCTTTTTTCTTCTTTTACAGTTTCTTTCTCTCTCTCTTTCTTTCTCTCTTTCTTTCTCTCTTTCTTTCTTTTTTCTTTCTTTCTTACTTTCTTTACATTTTTATTCTTTCTTTCTTTCTTTTCATCTTTTCTTTTTTCTTCTTTTACAGATTTCTTTCTCTCTCTCTTTCTTTCTCACTTTCTTTCTTTCTTACTCTCTTAGGTTTTTATTCTTTCTTTCTTTCTTTTCTGTTTTCTTCTTTTAAAGATTTCTTCCTTTCTCTCTTTCTTTTTCTCTTTCTTTCTTTCTCTCTTTCTTTCTTTCTTTCTTTCTTTCTTTATCTCTTTCTTTCTTCCTCTTTTACAGATTTCTTTCTTTCTTTCTTCTTCTTTCTTTCTCTTTCTTTCTTTCTTTCTCTCTTTCTTTCTTCCTCTTTTCTTTTTCTTTCTTTCTTTCTTTCTTTATCTCTTTCTTTCTTCCTCTTTTACAGATTTCTTTCTTTCTTTCTTTCTTTCTTTCTTTCTTTCTTTCTTTCGTTTCATCCTTCGTTCTTTATTCTTCTTTTACAGATTTCTTTCTTTCTTTCTCTCTCTCTCTCTTTCTTTCTCTCATTCTTTCTTTCTTTCTTTCTTTCTCTCTCTTTTTCTTTCTTTCTTTTCATCTTTTCTTTTTTCTTCTTTTACAAATTTCTTTCTTTCATTCTCTCTCTCTCTCTTTCTCTCATTCTTTCTTTCTTTCTTTCTTTCTTTTCATCTTTTCTTTTTTCTTCTTTTACAGATTTCTTTCTTTCTCTCTCTCTCTTTCTTTCTCTCTTTCTTTCTTTTCTTTTTTCTCCTTTTACAGATTTCTTTCTTTCATTCTCTCTCTTTCATTCTCTCTCTTTCTTTCTCTCTTTCTCTCTTTTCATATTTTTTTTTTTAGACCCCTTCCCTTCCCACCCTCGAGTAGATCTCTATACCCCCCCCCCCCGTTCTATTTCAAAAGGGCGGCAAACATTTGTCAGAGAGATGAAAAGTCTTAATTGGAATTAATGGCCGAGGCGCTGAGTCGAGGGTCAAGGGAGATAACTCTGTAGATTTTGATTGACTTTCTTTCACATTTATCTTTGTTATCCTTTTGTTTTTACTTTTACGATTCGTTCTTGTTTCATAACTTCTTTCAAAAGATTTGACGTTCATACAAACTGTCATGGCGACGAAGCGGCAACAAACGCAAAGATCGAGTCGACAAATTGGAGGATTTTTTCTGGCTTTTCGGCCATTTTGGGGAGATTCTCTTTTGTTTCCGGTAAAAATATTCACGATGTTTTTCTTTCTTTTTTTCCTTCTTCTTTGTTTTCTTTACGTGTTTCATTCTTTCTTTCTTTTCATCTTTCGTTCTTTTTTCTTCTCTTCCAGATTTCTTTCTTTCTTTCTCTCTTTCTTTCTCTCTTTCTTTCTTTCTTTCTTTCTTCCGTCTTTCGTTCTTTTTTTCTTCTCTTCCAGATTTCTTTCTTTCTTCCTCTATTTCTTTTTTTCTTTCTTTCGTTTCATCCTTCGTTCTATTTTCTTCTTTTACAGATTTCTTTCTTTCTTTCTCTTTCTTTCTTTCTTTCTTTCTTTTGTTTCATCCTTCGTTCTGTTTTCTTCTTTTACAGATTTCTTTCTTTCTTTCTTTCTCTCTCTCTCTTTCTTTCTTTCTTTCTTTCGTTTCCTCATTCGTTCTGTTTTCTTCTTTTACAGATTTTCTTTCTTTCTTTCTCTTTCTCTCTTTCTTCCTTTCTTTCTTTCTTTCTTTCGTTTCCTCATTCGTTCTGTTTTCTCTTTTACAGATTTTCTTTCTTTCTTTCTCTCTTTCTTTCTTTCTTTCTTTCTTTCTTTCTTCTTTCGTTTCATCCTTCGTTCTGTTTTCTTTTTACAGATTTCTTTCTTTCTTTCTTTCTTTCTTTCTTTCTTTCTTTCTTCTTTCGTTTCATCCTTCGTTCTGTTTCTTCTTTACAGATTTCTTTCTTTCTTCTTTCTCTCTCTCTTTCTTTCGTTTCCTCATTCGTTCTGTTTTCTTCTTTTACAGATTTCTTTTTTTCTGTCAGTCTGTCTGTCTCTTTCTTTCTTTCTCTCTCTCTTTTCCTCTCTCTCTTTTCCTCTCTTTCTTTCTTTTTTTCATTTCATCTTTCGTTTTTTTTCTTCTTTTCCTCTCTTTTTTTCTTTCTTTCTTTCTTTCTTTGTTTCTCTCTCTCTCTCTCTCTCTCTCTCTCTCTCTCTCTTTTCCTCTCTTTTTTTCTTTTTTTCATTTCATATTTCGTTCTTTTTTCTTCTCTTAAAGATTTCTTTCTTTCTTTTTTTCTTTCTTTCTTTCGTTTCATCCTTCGTTCTATATATTTCTTTTACAGATTTCTTTCTTTCTTTCTTTCTTTCTTTCTCTCACTTTCTTCCTTCTTTTCTTTCTTTCTTTCTTTCTTTCTTTCTTTCTTTCTTTCTTTCTTCTTCGTTTCATCATTCGTTCTCTTTTCTTCTTTTACAGATTTCTTTCTTTCTTTCTTTCTATCTCTCTTTCTTTCTTTCCTTTTCTTTTTTTTCTTTCTTTTCTTTCTTTCTTTTCTTTCTTTCTTTCTTTTCTTTCTTTTTTTCTTTCTTTTTTCTTTTTTTCCTTCGTTTTTTTCTTTCTTTCTTTTTTCTTTTTTCTTTCTTTCTTTCTTTCTTTATTTTCATTTTTCAGTCGTAGGTTAAAATCGTAGGAAATGGACTCATTCACCCGAGTTCAAGGAAAACTTTGAATTCAAACCTGTTAAATCCAATTGGGGTGGTCACTACTAGAAAAGACCCTAATTAGTCATCTATTTCACTATCTTTTAAAAATAATTTCTAATTTTTTTCTTTCTTTCTTTCGTTTGATCTTTCGTTCTTTTTTCTTCAGTTTCGCTTGCAGATATATTTATTTATTTATTTATTTCATCTTTCGTTCTATTTTCTTCTCTGTTTCACTTACAGATTTCTTTCTTTCTTTCTTTCTTTCTTTCTTTCTTTCGTTTCATTTTTCATTCTTTTCTATTTCCCTTACGGGTGTTCTTTCTTTCTTTCTTTCTTTCTTTCTTTTTTCGCTTTATATTCTCTCTTTCTTTTTTTCATTATTTGCACCAAAACATAAGCTTGAACTTTAAGTGACTAAATTCCTACCATAAAATTGTACTTGCGCATTATTTTTAAATTAACTTAATTGATATGAAAGATCTGTTTGCAAATGTCAACATGGAGGATATTCTGTCCTTTTTGAGGGAAATAAAATTATACCATAGAATATAGACATGAAACAAATCAATACCATACAACATAATCCCCAATAATGCTAACACATTGTTAAAACCAATTACTAAAAAGTATAAATAATTTTATCAACGGTCCAGGGCCATTGTAATGCTCACTCCAACTCTTTAACAATTCAAAAATGTTCTTATGAAACGAGATCGCAAAGGGGGTGCCTAAAGGTCATATAGTCCGACAATATTAATTAACCCAATTTTATAATTGCAAATAATACACAGGTCTCTTGTTTTCTTTAACGATATTTCTTCTTTATTCAATAATATGAAAGAACAACTATTTTCAAATTCAAAGTTTTCCTTCTCCTAGACCGGTTGCCATACCAAGGTTAAGATTCCTTCATACAAAATGATAACAACACTGGAATAACAACATCCACAATAAACTCTTTCTAATCAAACCCACTTTGGGAGGCTGGAGACCAACTTTAAGGAAGTCTAGAAAGGAACAAGTCATTGTGTCCCGATTACGCATTGGGTCATGCAAGACTAACGCACTTCTATATACTCAGCAAGAACAACAACCACAATGTGAAACATGTCAAACACCCCTAACAGTTAAACACTTATTCATGGAATGCAGATTTTGCTCACATCAGACCGTTATTTAAAGCAAACAATGAAAAGATCTGTTTGAAAATGTCAACAGGAGGATATTCTCTCTTATTTTTGAGGGAAATAAAATTATACCATAGAATATAGACATGAAACAAATCAATACCATACAACATAATCCCCAATGATGCTAACACATTGTTAAAACCAATTACTAAAAAGCATAAATATAGATACACGATATGTATAACTTCCTAACCGTTAGGCATGACATAACCCCAGACGGGTTGATATGCCGTTAAAATCAATAAACAGAGAGAGAGAGAGAGGAGAGAGAGAGAGAGAGAGAGAAGAGAGAGAGAGAGAGAAGAGAGAGATGTTTTTTTCATGGCTGTATTCAACAAATTGATTCCAATGTATAAAATTGAGAGAAAAAAAGAGGCAATCATGAACTTTAAGTGACTAAATTCCTACCATAAAATTGTACTTGCGCATTATTTGAAATGAACTTAATTGTTATTAAAAAGACATTTTATGATATTCTTGAGTTAAAAACATGCATTAAAATGGATTTGAAAAGCGTCGTGTTTTCTCCGTGAAAATTACGTTAAATCAAATATGGCTGCCATTGTTTACAAGCTTCTTTTCGAAAAAAAAAACAAAGGGACTTAACTCTCATGTAAGTCTTAAAAGGACTTAACTCTCAAAGCATGCTCTCCATAGCTCTGTTGTCATGACCTTTTTGATGTCGTGCACAACCTTAAAACGAATTCCCTTGATGACCCCCTTGAGCTTGGTGAAGAGGATAAAATACACATGGAGCCAAGACGGGCGAGCAGGGAGGTTGTTCCAGCACAGTGATGTTCTTCTGGGCCAGGAACTCTCGGATACTCAGGGCAGTTTGGGCAGGTGCGTTGTCATGGTGAAGCACCCACGAGTTGTCCTGACACATCTCTCGCCTCTTCTCGTGCACTGAACGAAGCGAACAGCGCAGTATCTCATTGGAGACATGCTGATTGATCATCTAGCCCTGTGACAAGAACTCACAGTGGACGATGCTCCTCACATATTTTGCTTGATTTGATTTGTTCTTGTTTTACGGCATATCAACCTCAATGGGTCATTTAATGCCGACTACGTTTTTGAAATGAATTGGTGATAATGTTTAATTTTCTAAAGTTTTTTTTTTTTGACATATTTTCTTTTGTGAATGAAACTTTTAGATGTTTTTGTTAACATATATTTTTGTGTTTTCATTTTTTTGGAAGATTTTTAGATTTTGTTGTAGATGTGTGCTTCTTTTATGTATCCAAGTAGTTTTTCTGGGTTTATTTGGTAGAATATCTGTTTTAGATTTGTTGCTTAGTAGTATTTTTTTCGTATTTGTTTTAGGTTGCTATCTTCTGTTAATATGTGTTTGATTGTGTAGTGTTTTTGGCATGGTACCAGTCCAGAAAACTTTCTGACATACCTCGCAAAATCATTCATAGAATTGATTTGAATATGTTGGAGAATAAAACAATTATATTAGAGATCAATAACACCAAGTAATTATATATTAAACCCGGTTTTGTTAAAACCAGTATGCAAATTAACCACACCATATATTATGTAAACATTTATTTCTTAGTGATATATAAGAAACCTTGCAGGAATTTAAATGCATTAATAACATGGGCTGTTTTGAGGCAAATCTAACTAAGATTTTCATATAGTTATTTACTTCAAATTTTACGAACTTTATTTCAAACTAACTTACAAGTACGATAACAATTTATGATTCTCCTAAATTGTAACACATGGAGTGACGTCATCGTTGTCAGAAAAGGAAAAGGAAAGGAATGAAATTGATAAGGCATTATTTACGTTATATTCTCAATGGTTATTGAATAATCATTAATTAATTTTAATTTACTTGGACGCAAACGAAGCGCCTGCAGAATAAGCTAGATGAGAGATGCAGTAGAATTCTGCGCGCAATCTTGACGTGGAAACAACACTCCACAAGAAAACAGCTGTACGGCCACCTGCCCCATATCACACAAACCAGTCAAACAAGACACGCTGGGCACTATCAGAGAAGCAAGGATGAACTAATTAATGACGTTCTTCTGTGGAAGCCATCACATGGGCACGCCAGAAAAGGCCATCCAGCAAATACGTACATAGATCAACTCTGCAGGGATGCTGGATGCTGAACAGATGACCTTACAGGGCCAATGAGTTATAGGGACGATTGGCGAGAGATTGTCATGGATATTCGTGCTGCTAGCGCGACATGAGGATGATGATGATGAGGAGGATCTTATTAAGAATATCTCTATTAAAGTCTCCATTAGAGTCTAACTGAGTTAGATTTGCCTCAAAACTACCCATATTATTAATGCATTTATAATCCAGCAAGGATTACCATGTTTTTCCAGGATATCCAACTCTTTTCCAGTATCATGCAACATGTTTTACGACTAGTGAGTTGGGGTGGGGGTATGTGGTGTAATTTTTAGAGTCGTGGGAAATGGACTCATCGACTCGAGTTCAAATCCTGGACGAGGCTGTTTGTATTTCACACAGTGCTAATACTCTTGGGAAATGTAAAAATACAACTATTCACCTTCCAGCTATAGGTAAATAGTAGGGCAGACTGGGCTCTTTAACTTTAGTGTCGCAACCAATGGAGGAGAACGAAAACTCGGAATTCAAACCCGCTAAAAAGTGACCTTGTGTCACATCCTGCCCGACCGATTGATATGCATGGAGACACCAATGTTCGTTAACGGAACGTACACGGGTTGCCGTATAGTCATTTACTAAGGTTAGCTTAGATCTGACACAAGGCCAGAGGTATGGGGCGCCCAATGAGATCCGAAATGCACTAATAATGGTCGGCGAATCAAGCTTGCTAACCATTACACTACGGGTGGTGCCCAGATTGGGTGTCGTATAGAGGATGATAACGGGTAATTGCATTTCACTTAGCGCTAATACCCTTGGGAAATGTATGAATCCTACTCTCTTTCCAGCTATGGGCAAATAGTAGGGCAGGCTGGGCTCTTTAACCTTGGTTAGGCAACCAGTCTAGGAGAAGGAAAACTCTGAATTCAAACCTGTTGAATTTCGCTTAAGAAATTGTCCTTGTGTCGCATCCTGCTCGTGCGGAGGGGTTGGTAAATATATATAGAGGATGATAACAGCAGATAGGGTCCGGTGGTGAGAGAGAGTGGATGGAATCTATGCTGTCGGCACGAATTGATGGTGATGATGATGATTTTTTAATTTCTGTGTTAAATATTATAAACGGCATTAAGAGTTGCAGTTTGCGGAGGCGAAATATATTCAGTATTTTTTTTATTTTCTTTTTTTTGCAGGGTTCCTGACTCCCTTAACCCCTTGACCCCCATAAATATTGGGGGCCAATTGCGAATTAACCGGCAGGGTTTACGCTCGAGCCGCTTTTTCCCTTTGTAAAATAATTATATTTTGTTGCATGGGGAAATTTCCCGCCGTTTCCTTGACGACCGGAAATCGACATTACAAGAACCAGCACCGAGAACCAAGCACCGAAATGGTCATTAATATATTAGCAGATTTAGTTTGCACCCTAAAAAGGAGCCGAGGGGGGGGGGCATACACAGAAGTGGTGTGGGGGTGGCGGATCACGAGGGGATCGTTGGAAAGTTTCTATTTCGTCGGTACGGCGAGCTGATTTGACCGAGAAATGTTTGTTGTTCACAGATCGATATAAACGTTGTCTCTTCTGACTCATCGAACAACAAAAACACAACAAGAACAGAAGGGTTAAAAGAAGAAGAAGAAGAGAAAAAACAAGAAGGATAAGGAAAAAAGAAAGAAAAAGAAGAAGAACGTAGGGGTTAAAAGAAGAAAGATAAAGATTCAAAAATAAGAAGAAGAAGAAGAAGAAGAAGAACGTAGAGGTTAAAAAAGAAAGAAGAAGAAGAAGAAGAAGAAGAAAAGAAGAGAAGAGGGTTAAGAAGAAGAAGAAGAAGAAGAAGAAGAAGAAGAAGAAGAAGGATAAAGAAAGAAAATAAGAAGAACGTAGGGGTTAAAAGAAGAAGATAAAGATTCAAAAAAGAAGAAGAAGAAGAACGTAGAGGTTAAAAGAAGAAGAAGAAGAAGAAGAAGAAGAAGAAGAAGGTAGGGGTAAAAGAAGAAGAAGAAGAAGAAGAAGAAGAAGAAGAGGAAAAGAAGAGAAGAAGAGAAAAGAAGAAGAAGAAGAAGAAGAAGAAAGAAGAAGAAGAAGGAAGAAGAAGAAAGAAGAAGGTTTAAAAGAAGAAGAAGAAGAAGAAGAAGAAGAGGTTAAAGAGAAGAAGAAGAGAAGAAGGTAGGGGTTAAAAGAAGAAGAAGAAGAAGAAGAAAAGAAGAAGAACGTAGAGGTTAAAGAAGAAGAAGAAGAAGAAGAAAAGAACGTAGGGGTTAAAAGAAGAAGAAGAAGAAGAAGAAGAAGAAGAAGAAGTATAAAGAAAAAGAAAAAGAAGAACGTAGGGGTTAAAAGAAGAAGATAAAGATTCAAAAATGAAGAAGAAGAAGAGAAGAACGTAGAGAAAAGAAGAAGAAGAAGAAAAGAAGAAGAAGTTAGGGTTAAAAGAAGAAGAAGAAGAAAAGAAGAAGAAGAAGAAGAACGTAGAGGTTAAAAGAAGAAGAAGAAGAAGAAGAAGAAGAAGAAGAAGAAAAGAAGAAGAAGAAGAAGAAGAAGAAGAAGAAGAAGAAGAAGAACGTAGGGGTCAAAAGAAGAAGAAGAAGAAGAACGTAGGGGTCAAAAGAAGAAGAAGAAGAAGAAGAAGAAGAAGAAAACAAGAAGAACAAGAAGGATAAGGAAAAAGAAAGAAAAAAAGAAGAACGTAGGGGTTAAAAGAAGAAGACAAAGATTCAAAGATTCAAAGATTCAAAGATTCAAAGATTCAAAGAAGAAGAAGAAGAAGAAGAAGAAGAAGAAGAACAACAACAACAACACAGCAGCAGCAGCAGCAGCAGGCAGATGAAATTATTCAAATCGATCGACGGCCCATAAAAATCTTCCGTGTAGATTCCGTGATAAGTGTTTCTGGAAACGAATTGCAACTTTTGCCGCATTTTGGACAGCAATCAAGCAATGAAATACAAATATTGAGCCAGAGAATTAGAGGTCTTCAAAGTACAAATCAGAGTACGGACGCCCAGAAAAGAGGACAGATCTTTGTAGAGTACACTAAAGGACCGGTTTAGCTTAATCGGTAGAGAATTGGCCTGAGAATTGCAAGGTTTCATTTTCGACATCGGGCCTTGCCAAATCAGAGTATGAGTAGTATAAAAAGATAGTGTGGTGGTCTATTGTCGATATCAACCGGAACACGAAGGAGTCTATCTCATTTTCACTAGCGCTAGACTGAGGAGGCTATTTTCTTGGCTGGTCAGAGAGAGAGAGAGAGAGAGAGAGAGAGAGAGAGAGAGAGAGAGAGAGTGTGTCCAAGAGAGAGAGAGAGAGAGAGAGAGAGATAATGTTTGTGTCTAAGAGACAGAGAGAGAGAGAGAGAGAGAGAGATAAAAGACAGAGAGAGAGAGAGAGAGAGAGAGAGTGTGTGTGTGTGTGTCTAGAGAGAGAGAGAGAAGAGAAGAGAGAAGAGAGAGAGAGATAGTGTTTGTGTAAGAGAGAGAGAGGAGAGAGAGAGAGAGAGAGAGAGAGAGAGAGAGAGAGAGAATGTGTGTGTGTCTAAGAGAGAGAGACAGAGAGACAGAGAGAGAGAGAGAGAGAGAAGAGGAGAAAGAGAGAGAAAGAGAGGAGAACAGACGGGGAAAGAAAGAAGAAAGAAACAAAGACGGGGAAAGAGGTGGAATGAGAGGGGAGATAAGAGAACGAGGGAGTCTATCCACTTTTTGCAAGCGCTAGACGAGGGATATTGTTTGATTTATTTCATGAGGTGGTGCGCCACACCTTCCGTTAGTTCCCCACTTTACCGCACATAACAGATTACCCAATCTGTGCTACTCCTGCGCTGAGGTGGCGGAGACCGGTATCGAACCTGGAATCTTGAGATGCCGTGGCGGGGACTCTACCGACCGTACTAAACCGGTCCCTGGGCTTAGGTAATCTTATTTGTACGGTAATCTTATTGGTACTCCACCGAAGCAAGACAATAACCCTAGTCTAGCGAGGGCCAAAATAAATCTTATTGGTACTCCACCGAAGCAAGACAATAACCCTAGTCTAGCGAGGGCCAAAATAAATCTTATTGGTACTACCGAAGCAAGACAATAACCCTAGTCTAGCAAGGGCCAAATAAAATCTTATTACTCCACCGAAGCAAGACAATAACCCTAGTCTAGCAGGGCCAAAATAAATCTTATTGGTACTCCACCGAAGCAAGACAATAACCCTAGTCTAGCGAGGGCCAAAATAAATCTTATTGGTACTCCACCGAAGCAAGACAATAACCCTAGTCTAGCGAGGGCCAAAATAAATCTTATTGGTACTCACCGAAGCAAGACAATAACCCTAGTCTAGCGAGGCCAAAATAAATCTTATTGGTACTCCACCGAAGCAAGACAATAACCCTAGTCTAGCGAGGGCCAAAATAAATCTTATTGGTACTCCACCGAAGCAAGACAATAACCCTAGTCTAGCGAGGGCCAAAATAAATCTTATTGGTACTCCACCGAAGCAAGACAATAACCCTAGTCTAGCAAGGGCCAAAATAAATCTTATTGGTACTCCACCGAAGCAAGACAATAACCCTAGTCTAGCGAGGGCCAAAATAAATCTTATTGGTACTCCACCGAAGCAAGACAATAACCCTAGTCTAGCGAGGGCCAAAATAAATCTTATTGGTACTCCACCGAAGCAAGACAATAACCCTAGTCTAGCGAGGGCCAAAATAAATCTTATTGGTACTCCACCGAAGCAAGACAATAACCCTAGTCTAGCGAGGGCCAAAATAAATCTTATTGGTACTCCACCGAAGCAAGACAATAACCCTAGTCTAGCGAGGGCCAAAATAAATCTTATTGGTACTCCACCGAAGCAAGACAATAACCCTAGTCTAGCGAGGGCCAAAATAAATCTTATTGGTACTCCACCGAAGCAAGACAATAACCCTAGTCTAGCGAGGGCCAAAATAAATCTTATTGGTACTCCACGAAGCAAGACAATAACCCTAGTCTAGCAGGGCCAAAATAAATCTTATTGGTACTCCACCGAAGCAAGACAATAACCCTAGTCTAGCGAGGGCCAAAATAAATCTTATTGGTACTCCACCGAAGCAAGACAATAACCCTAGTCTAGCGAGGGCCAAAATAAATCACCGAAGCAAGACAATAACCCTAGTCTAGCGAGGCCAAAATAAATCTTATTGGTACTCCACCGAAGCAAGACAATAACCCTAGTCTAGCAAGGGCCAAAATAAATCTTATTGGTACTCCACCGAAGCAAGACAATAACCCTAGTCTAGCGAGGGCCAAAATAAATCTTATTGGTACTCCACCGAAGCAAGACAATAACCCTAGTCTAGCAAGGGCCAAATAAATCTTATTGGTACTCCACGAAGCAAGACAATAACCTAGTCTAGCGAGGGCCAAAATAAATCTTATTGGTACTCCACCGAAGCAAGACAATAACCCTAGTCTAGCGAGGGCCAAAATAAATCTTATTGGTACTCCACCGAAGCAAGACAATAACCCTAGTCTAGCGAGGGCCAAAATAAATCCTTGTATGAGTTTTCACCTGTTTTCACCTACAGGAACATGCAGTATGGTTGTACATTGAGATTTCGATGATTCCAAATAGAATCATCCCTTACTTACCAGTTATTTGGATTACCTTATATATATATATATATATATATATATATATATATATATATATCTTATTATAATGGAGATTGTGTGTTTTTCTGTCTGTAACCGAAACTATATCACTACTCAAGTCACAATTCTCTTAGTTATTTACGTCACATTCAACAGAATTTTATTTTTATTTAAACCTCAGTTATTAATAAAATTGTTTTATATTATTAATACTGTTGACAATATCTACATGATATTTACCGCGTACCCCACTTGTACGGGTCAGGCACAAAGTCCCTATTAACGTGGGACCACCCACAAGCCGAAGCTCATGGAGTGGCAGGTGAAAAAATTGCGTCGATCCCGTCGGCATTCCCCCTCAAGGGGGGCGCCTCAGGCGCTGGGCAATAAACCCAGCCCTGCCCCTTTAAATCAAGGGGGCAGGTGTTGCCTGGGGGGATGGCCCCCTGGGATCGACGCCATTAATTATATCAATGGTCCAGAGGCCGAAGCCACTGTTGACCATATCTACATACAAAAAAACATGCAATTATATTTATATATACTATAAAATAGCAGTTTACAGTGTGAATGGGAAGACTAATTTGCATATTGATAAAGAAAATCTGATTTTAATAAATATGGGCTTAGTATTACTGATTTCTAATTGTTTGGTTTTATCTTAATGAATATAAGCAAAAATCTCATGGATAAAACTTAAAAGAAATCTATTAACAAGAAGAAATAACTGTAATTTTATTCTTTACTTCCTATTTTAACTAAATATTTAAATTAGGAAAATTTACCAATGAAAGAAGGGAGTAATGGAAAATGATGGAAGAGTTAGTTTCAAAGTTGTTCTATTTTTCAATCATACCCCCTCTGTTTCCAAACTCTTTATCTGCATTTTTATTCAGTTTTATTAGCCTTTCTAATTTAATATGATATTTCATTATATTAAAAGTTAAATACTTGCACCCGGAGGGTGCATATATTTGCTAGTATATATAATATACCAAACTTGTTGGTAAATCCTCACGGTGAGAAAAAAACCGGCAAATAGTTGATTGTAAAGATATACTACCAAGCATCACCTGGGGTAAAAATTTTTTTGGGTAAAAAGAAAAGACCAAGATAATCGTACCAACCAAAAATAATCTATTGATACAATACTTGACCAAAAGAAAAAACATTTTATATGTATATATATATGATATATATATATTCATACAATGCCGCTAGGATATACTAAAGTTAATTAGTAAAGAGTGCTCAATACCTAAGTAGAGCAAATGATATATATATATATATTATATATATATATATATATATATATATATAGAAGAGAGAGAGAGAGAGAGAGAGACCACTAGCGTTATTTAGCGTCACCTTAACGACACAAACAATTCAATTGATAAAATCAATCATAATCTCTTTAGAACACCTAAAGGAGAACCGAAAGTACTCGGAATAATAATTCTTTTGGATATTTTTTTATAAAGTCTTTTCTAGATGATAATATCAAGAAAATCATAGAAAGATTGAAAAAAAAAAGAAAAAAATTACAAAATAATTTAGATCTTATTGTATTCAACAAAAATTTGGATTATTTAGATTATTTGGACTATTGTCCTCATCTTTAATGTTATCTACACAACTTTTCAGTCGATGTGCCCTCCTTGATCAGGTATAATTCAAATAATACAATTTCTTTAAGAGGGCAAAAAGGGTATAGACTCCCTCGCTGTTCGGTTGATACCGACAATAGGCTAATCCACAGAGTTTTTTTATACTCTACACGCGCGCATACACAGTTTTCTGAAATGTAATTGTCGTAATGAATTTTCTTATTATAATGGAGATTGTGTGTTTTTCTGTCTGTAACCGAAACTATATCACTACTCAAGTCACAATTCCCTTAGTTATTTACGTCACATTCACCATGATTTTATTTTCGTTTAAACCTCAATTATTAATAAAATTGTTTTACATTATTAATACTGTTGGCCATATCTACATCTTATTATAATGGACATTGTGTGTGTGTTTGTCCGTAACCGAAACTATATCACTACTCAAATCACAATTCCCTTAGTTATTTATGTCACATTCACCATGATTTGATTTTATTTAAACCTCAATTAGTCCATGCTGTATAAAGGACTTACAGTAATGTAAGGGAGGGGGCCAAAGCCCCACCGAGAAGGCGGGTAGATAGACTCTAGCCTATAGCAGTTCTTGAGAAGATCCAGCTAAAAAGAGGAAGCAGCGTTTTAATGAACGCGCTTAAATACCAGAGGTTCCCCTAGTGGGAACAAACGGCAACGCAGCGAGAAGATAACTCTTCCTGGCAAAGGGAAGATAATCCTCTACATACGTATCTGTTGTTTATTGAAATCCACTAGCCGGTAGTAGTCGAACAGTAATATTAAATATTTTAGTAAGCTTTTTAGTAATATCATTGCTATTCATAAATCTTTGTAAATAGTCATCTTATTATAATGGAGCTAGTGTGTTTCTCTGTCTGTAACCGAAATTTTATTACTACTCAAGTCAAAAATTCTCTTAGTTATTTTCGTCACATTCTCCATGATCTTATTTTATCTGTATTGGCATCCTTTCGTCTACTAGAGACGATGGCGTAGTAGCCACTGTTTTTTTGCAACTGCGGGAGTAGCTGAACAGCCCAATTTTTGAATGGCAGTCTCTGGTGCAGTGACTGGCCAGATCGAATGCCTTCATTAGGTCTATGAATGCGGTGTTGAGTAGCATCTGCTTTTCCCGGCACTTTTCCTGTAGCTGAGAAGATCATGTCCACGGTCGCCCCGTTTCCTTGGAGGCCGTACTGTGATTATGGATAGGTGAGAGATGCAAGAGTCTGCAGACGCGTCAGTGTAACACGCGCAAGACTTTTCAAACTATGCTGGGGAGGGAAATGCCCCGGCAATTGTTGCAGTCGCTCCGATCTCCTTTGTTCTTGGTTTGTTTTGTTTTACGGCATATCAACCTCAGTGGGTCATTTAATGCCGATAAAGTTGTGAAATAAATCATTCTTAATGCATAATACAATTTTGTTTATAAACTCATGTTTTTCTATTTAACCCATTGATGGGACCCTAACAGGTACTACCAGTCCAGGTCAAAGTGGACCAGGGAGCAATGGTGATGAAGGGGTGCTCCACATTCCCCAAACCTCCAGAACTGGAACCTCACCATCAGATAGAGTTTGACGTCATTCCAGGACATGTAGACCCTCAGTCACCGCCTTATAGCACCCATATAATAAAAAGGGTTGAAAAGGTAAAAAAATAATTTAAAGGAAAAAAAATTATATGTAGTGCCACATTGTGATTTTTTCACTTATTGATCTTGCATTGAAAAAATCAGAAATCATTAATAACGTGAAAAGGGTTAAATTTATGCATATGACAACATTTGTGGATTCCTCAGCTCTAAAACATTCCATAAACCAATTTTTAGGAGCAAGTGAACTCTAGAATATATTTTATAGACAAAAATATATATATATATATATTAGAACGTTTCCTCTCATGAACCCTCAAATGACTCATCAAGCCCGCTGCAGATCCACAAAGTATTATGCAAATATGACATAGGAAGGACGTCCATCCCGTTGGAACAGATGGATCAGATGATGAAATGTTATGCTTGCGCACCACCATATGTCTCTTAAGAACAGAAGCTGACTTACAGACTTTAATATATATACATATATATATATGTGTGTGTGTGTGTGGAGAGAGAGAGAGAGAGAGAGAGAGAGAGAGAGAGAGAGAGAGAGAGAGAGAGAGAGAGAGAGAGAGACTTGCTAATTTCGCGTTTTATTTTTGTTCTTCCTGGCCAAACATTTCCACAAACGTCCAATTTCTTTTTCCGAACAAGTTTGGACAGAAACCCTGGAATATTCCCGGCTTTTTTGTCAAATTACAAATATGAATTCCGATATTAAGATTTCCTTCTGCAAAGGAAAAAAAAAATTAATTTAGAATTTGTCGTTCAGCAAACGAACGCGCAAGGCATACAGTTTTCTTCAAAAGATTTTTGTCATGAAAAATGAAACCTTTTTTTTTCTTTTCTTTACAGGGTCCAATATCTCCGTGTCGTAATTTCTACGTTTACGCCAATAAATAAAGAAATTCTCTCCGGACGCATCAAAGGGAGGTAACTAGATTTAGTTTTCAATTAAAAAAATAACCGGTTGCGATCTCCCCCCCCCCGGGGTCTCTCTACAAGTTCTGATAACAGATTATAATCCACCTCTCGCTCTCCTGGGTTTGATGCTATACTGCATCTCGGAGTCGCGTGGGTGGTGTAATAGTTAAAGCCGTTGAAAATGGGCTCGTCGATCCGAGTTCAATTCCTGGACGAAGCTGTTGGCATTTCACATGGTGCTAATATCCTTGGGAAAGGTATGAATCCAATTCTCCCTACAGCTATGGGTAAATTGCAGGGTAGACTGGGCTCTTTAACCATGGATAGATAACCAGTCTAGGAGAAGGAAAACTCTGAATTCAAACCTGTTAAATTCCGCTTAAGAAATTGATCTTGTGTCACATCCTGTTCATGTAGAGGGTTTGGTATATATATATATATTGTTCACTGAATGAACACTCATGCGTCGAAAATCGACTAGAGAGTCCATTTTTTAATATATATATATATATATATATATATATATATATATATATATATATATATATATATATGTGTGTGTGTGTGTGTGTGTGTGTGAAAATGGAAAAGGAATTGAATCCGACAATATGAAGAAAAATGAGTAAATAAAAGAAATGTAGATAGATAAAATGAATTTAATCGATATCACATTAATCGATATCACTTACACATGTGTTTCGGTCAGTTTATGTGTGTGAAAATATTTCGCACACATAGAAGAATCGACCTTCATTCAAAATAAATGTTCACTCTGATGAAGGTCGATTCTTCTATATGTGCGAAATATTTTCACACACATAAACTGACCGAAACACATGTGTAAGTGATATCGATTAATGTGATATCGATTAAATTCATTTTATCCATCTACATTTCTTTTCTTAACTCATTTTTCCTCAATTCAAGAATTAAATACAGGTTAACACACAACACCATTGTTACCGTATTATTATTTTTCTTCTTTACACCTGCATTGTGATAGCCTTCTAAATCAACCTCCTAACTAATATATACACAATGATTCAAGCAAATTATAAAACTCTCTCATTAAGCGAAACTAATAGGTTTTTCTGACTCATTAGATTTATCTTTATTATTTGCTCTACTTAGGCATTGAGCACTTTTTACTTATTAGCTTATTCTTCTAGCGGTTATATGAATATATATATATCTTATATACATATATATACATATAAATTGTTTTTTTCTTTTGGACAAATACTGTACCAATAGATTATTTTTTGTTGGTACGACTATCTTGGTCTTTTCTTTTTTCCAAAATTTTTTTTTCTCCCCGGTTGATGTTTGGTAGTATATTTTTACAATCAAACTATTTGCTGTTTTTTTTTCTCAACGCGAGGATTTACCAACACGCTTGGTATATTAAATTATATATATATATACATATATATATATATATATATATGAGGAAAAATGAGTAAAGAAAAGAAATGTAGATGGATAAAATGAATTTAATCGATATCACATTAATCGATATCACTTACACATGTGTTTCGGTCAGTTTATGTGTATGAAAATATTTGGGACACATAGAAGATCGACTTTCATCAGAGTGAACATTTATTTTGGTGATCGTAAAGTATTTAAAAATAAATGTTCACTCTGATGAAGGTCGATTCTTCTATGTGTGCGATATATTTTCACACACATAAACTGACCGAAACACATGTGTAAGTGATATCGATTAATGTGATATCGATTAAATTCATTTTATCCATCTACATTTCTTTTCTTTACTCATTTTTCCTTATATTGTCGGATTCAATTCCTTTTCCATTTTCTCATATATATATATATATATATATATATATATATATATATATATATATATATATATATATATATCTAGCACAGAATGGTTGGTGATCGATCAGATACTACGCTTTAATCCTGGTGTGAACATCAGAAAACAAGGATCATAATTGCAGTCGGTCCTTTCTTGATTCTTGACGCCATTGAATGGGTTTAATATTTCCCGCGTCTCCAGGGTTTAATTAAAGTCACTTTCACATAAAAAAAACAGTTTAGTAGTTTTGCCTTCAAAGACCTCCATTTTCTCTCTCCGTGCAATATCGATTTGTGGGGGGATGGTGGAAGCAAACGGAGCAGAGAAGAGAGTATTTCAATAACTGACTAGGGAGGTAGTGTCATTTATGGATCTTGTAATTACATGTCCCTTCCCCCTCGCTTTTGCCCGACCCCCCCAGTCACATGCTTAATCGTTTCGTCGATCGATCAATCGGAAAATGGCGGCGAAGCCGAAAAGAAGTAATGGGTGAAATGCTTGACGTTGTTTTTCGTGATGTTGCTCGAAAGACCAAGAAATCAAAAAGAATGAAACAATCAGGAGAGCTGATAGATAAAGCAGGTAATAAGATATTAGACAAAAAAAACTGAACGGTGTTTATCCATATTGCGAGTAGGTTGTAAGATGGTTCAGATGAAAACTGAGGTAGATTCGCTTTTATAAAAAAATTAGCATAATTATTCGTAAAACGTATTTACACATATAACATATAAATTGTAAGATGGTCATTAATAAAAATAGATAACGTAGCTTTTATTAAAGTTTAGGATAATTATTTGTAAGCTGAACTAACTCTCTTATATACATATGGCCATTATTATTAAAAATAAGAGATGTTGGGTCGCTTTTGATATTTTGGACAATTATAAGTAAGCAGTACTTACATATATTACATACGAGTTGTAAGATGGTCATTATTAAAAAATAATTAACGTAGAGTTGCTTTTATCAAATTTTATGATAATTATTTTGTAAGCAGAACTAACTCTATTACAAATATATAGTTGTATATTGTACAAACAGAAATAGGAATTTCCGGTTAAACTAAACAAAGAAAAGACGAAAAAATGACAAAGGACATTTTTCCGGTAAAAGCGAACAAAGAAGTTAAAAAGGAAGAGAGGGTTTCCGGTCAAGGAAGCAGGGAGAAGATAAAGAAATATATAACAAATGTCCGTTATCAGATCAAAAGATAAAGATGCGGAGGCGTATCTATCAATATAAAGGCGAGAAGATTCGAGCCGACACACGGAGAGGCCAGCCAGCAGCCAAAAAGGACACTTCACGTCTTCCGTCAGAAAACACCCCTCGGGCTCTCATTGTAAGCTCTGCGCCTTCACCACCCACACACCGAAGAAAATAAAGAAAGGTCCTCTCTTTGTAAATACGTATCTGTTGTTTATTGAAGTCCAGTAGTCGGTAGTAGCTGACTACTACATATTCGCCACGTGACTATATATACCCGCAACGACTACTTACCTACACGATTTAGCGTAGCGAAGAAGGCCGCTACGTAACAATATGACTAGTATTAAAAATAAGAGATGTAAACACGCTTTTATTAAAAATTAGGATAATTATTCGTAAAACCTACTTACACATTTTACATACGAGTTGCAAGATGGTCATTATTAAAATATATAACGAAGCTTTTATTAAAGTTTAGGATAATTATTTGTAAGCAGAACTAACTCTATTACATATATGTGGCCAGTATTAAAATAAGAGATGTAGACGTGCTTTTATTAAAAATTAGGATAATTATTCGTAAATATTATATGGTTTCAATTAACGAGTCATAATTTGTAAAAGAAATTAACTGTTTAGTCGCTTTTATTAAAGTTTAGGATAATTATTTGTAAGCAGAACTAACTCTATTACATATACGTGGCAATTATTAAAAATAATAGATGTTGGATTGCTTTTAATAAAAATTGGGATAATTATTTGTGGAAATACTTACAAATATTACATATGAATTGTAAGATGGTCATTATTAAAAATAGATAACGAAGCTTTTATTAAAGTTTAGGATAATTATTTGTTAGCAGAAATAACTATATTACACACATAAGGCCATTATTAAAGATGAGAGATGTAGGGTTGCCTTTTATAAAATTTAACTAACTCTATTACATATACTAGCAAATATATGCACCCTCCGGGTGCAAGTATTTAAGTTTTAATATAATAAAACATCATATTAAATTAGAAAGGCTAATGAAACTGAATAAAAATTCAGATAAAAAGATTTGGAACAGAGTGGGTATGATTGAAAAATAGAACAACTTTGACACTAACTCTTCCATCATTTTCCATTACTCCCGTCTTTCTTTGGTAAATTTTCCTATTCTAACTATTTAGTTAAAATAGGAAGTAAAGAACAATATTACAGTTATTTCTTCTTGTTAATGGATTTCTTTTGAGATTTATTGAGATTTTTGCTCAATAAGATTAAAACCAAACAATTAGAAATCAATAATACTTAGCATATATTTATTAAAATCAAATTTTTAAGATCAATATGCAAATTAGCCTTCCCATTCACACTGTAATCCGCTATTTTGTTGTATATATAAATACAATTACATGTTATTAGTATGTAGATATGATCAACAGTCTTAATGATGTAAATCAATTTTATTAATAATTGAGGTTTAAATAAAAATAAAATCATGGAGAATGTGATGTAAATAACAAAGGGAATTGTGACTTGTATAGTAATATAGTTTCGGTTACAGACAGACAAACCCACAATCTCCATTATAATAAGATGACCATTATTATAAAAATAAGAGATGTCGGGTCGCTTTTAATAAAATTTCGGACAATTATTAGTTAAGCAATACTTACCTGTATTACATACGAGTTCTAAAATGGTCATTATTAAAAATAATTAACGTAAAGTTGCTTTTATTAAACTTTTGGATAATTATTTGTAAGCTGTGAGTCTATGCCGATATCAGCCAGACAATTACTAACATCCCTTCAGCCCAATTATTCCAGTGACAAGGAAGTGAAATCTGTTCTGAAGAAATGGCTCAAAGAACAGTCAACAGAATTTTACGGGGCAAGGATACATGGTCTCATTCAAAGGTGGAACATTGCTATTGAGAGAAACAGTAACTATTTGGGGAAGTAGGGATGTGATCTACAGAGGACCAGCTTCATTTTGATGTATGATACATGTTCCTGTGTTGGTAATTATACCTGTCCTAAACAAAATAGCATTACTTTTCGACTCACCTATGTGGAGAAGTAGGGATGTGATCCACAAAGGACCAGCTTCATTTTGATATATGATACATGTTCCTGTGTTGGTAATTATACCTGTCCTAAACAAATTGGCATTACTTTTTGACTCACCTATGTGGAGAAGTAGAGATGTGATCCACAGAGGATCAGCTTCATTTTGATGTATGATACATGTTCCTGTGTTGGTAATTATACCTGTCCTAAACAAAATGACAAATCTAGTTCCCCAACACACATATATAAAAAAACAATTAAAACAGACACACACACACACACACACACACACACATATACATATTTATCTTAACCAATCCTTACAATCCAACATTCTGGACTAACACCTGCATTACCATTCTAACACTCCCCATCTAGAGAGAAGAAAATCCACTACCCACCCCCCAACCACCCCTGCGCCTACTCACAACCTACTGTTTTCACCATTTTGAAAATGCCCTTCATTGAAGCAAGAACTATATTTGTGTCCTGAAGAAGGTCTAATAGACCGAAACGTTGCATCGTCGACAATAAACATCCAGTTTCCATAACATCCCGTGTTTGTCTACCTTTCTCTCTCTCTCTCTCTCTCTCTCTCTCTATATATATATATATATATATATATATATATATATATATGTGTGTGTGTGTGTGTGTGTGTGTGTGTGTGTGTGTGTGTTATTTTATGTTAAATCTGCACTGAATATGGAAATAGTCGAGTTCGAATATTGATTTTCTATTCCCAATTAAAAGCTAAGAGGGTCGGTGATGCTCCAGCTTAAAAGAGAGAGAGAGAGAGAGAGAGAGAGAGAGAGAGAGAGAGAGAGAGAGAGGGGGGGGGAGATAATCAAAATACTCAACTGAGCATCTCATTATTACTGCGACCTTGTGCCATACGTCGGCTTAGCTCGCTTGAAAATAGTAGGGTTCGAATAGTACTGTTCTCTTCCCAATTAAAAGCCAAGTGGACCGGTGCTGCTCCTGCTTAATAGAGAGATAGATAGATAGATAGAGAGAGAGAGAGAGAGAGACAGAGACAGAGAGAGAGAGAGAGAGAGAGAGAGAGAGAGAGAGGGGGGAGGAAGAGAGAGAAAGAGAGAGTAATAGAAAGAGAGACAGAGATAATTATTGCATGTTAACATAAGTTAGAGAGAGAGAGAGAGAGAGAGAGAGAGAGAGAGAGAGAGAGAGAGAGAGAGAGAGAAGATATAATAAAAATGAACAAAATAGCGAGAGAAAGAAAGGGAGAGAGAGAGAAAGAGAGAGAGAAAAGAGAGAGTAAAAGAGAGAGAGACAGAGACAGAGATAATTATTGCATGTTATCAGAAGTTAGAGAGAGAGAGAGAGAGAGAGAGAGAGAGAGAGAGAGAGAGGGGGGGAGAGAATGAAAATGAACAAAAAAAAGAGAAAGAAAGAGAGAGAGTGAGAGAGAGAGAAAGGGAGGTAAGAAAGAGAGAGAGAGAGAGATATAAAGAAAATGAACAAAATAGAGAGAGAAAGAAAGAGAGAGAGAGAGAGAGGGGGAGGTAAGAAAGAGAAGCGAAGAGAGAGAGAGAGAGAGAGAGATAATGAAATGAACAAAAAATAGAGAGAGAAAGAAGAGAGAGAGAGAAGAGAGAGAGATGGGAGGTAAGAAAGAGGAGAGAGAGAGAGAGAGAGAGGAGAGAGAGTAGTGAAAATGAACAAAAAATAGAGAGAGAAAGAAGAGAGAGATGGGAGGTAAGAAAGAGAACAGAGAGAGAGAGAGAGAGAGAGAGAGAGAGAGAGAGAGAGAGAGAGAGAGAGAGAGGTAAGAAGAGAGAACAGAGAGAGAGAGAGAGAGAGAGAGAGAGAGAGAGAGGGGGATGGAGTGGGAGGAGAGAGGGAGGAGGAGAACGGAATGGAGTATCTACTTAAAATACTCAATACAACAAGACATTCAACAGAAGATTCTCCTGTTGTAATTGGTTCTCTATTGAATATTATTTGCTTGTTAATATCATATTGATTGTATACACGTTGTTCAGTTTCCTTTCATCTATGACACGGCCGAGTCCCCCGTGGCGTAGTGGCTAGCATACTGGACGGCAACATCGTAGTAAGTAAAGTAAAGTCGCCGGGGAGGCCTAGGGTCGGTATCAGCCATACAGCGAGGGAGTCTATGCCCTTTTCACTAGCGCTAGACCCAGGAGATTGTTTCTTAGCGTCTGAGACGGTGCTCCACACCTATCGTCAGCTCCTCACTTTACCGCACAGATCCCCGTGCTACTCATAAAAGTGCCCCGTGTGTCATAAAAGTGCCGATTTTGAAGCTGTATTTACCAAGATCGAAATAAACAATGACTGAAACGTTAATTTTTTTTCAGAATAAAAAGTGTGTCAAAAAGTACAAAAGATATCGATACTTTTTTGACACACCTTGTATATATATTGTGTGTGTGTGTCTTTGTGTGTGTGTGTGTGTGTGTGTGTGTGTGTTTTGGGGATTGTTTCTTCTTTCAAGCCTAGATTGAATGGATTTTAAAACAATACATTACATCACCCCGTTTCATGCTTTTCACGGACGAACACAATTCCCTGGTTTCAATGTCTTTCTTCTTCTTCTTCTTCTTCTTCTTCTTCTTCTCTTCTTCTTCTTATTATTATTATTATTATTATTATTATTATTATTATTATTATTATTATTATTCCTTTTGAGTTTTCACACCAGTGTTAGCTGATGGTATTTCCCTGGAGTCTGAGTGACAGCAAGTCTCCTCAGGTCTTCAGGACTCTTCTGAGTATTCTGGCAGATTGCAGCAGTGCAGTGTTCTGAATGGTTTCAATCCTTCCTCTGATTTCCAGATTTTCCAAATCCTTTTCCAATCCTTTTGGGACCGTTCCAAGTGCACCAACTACAATTGGTATCACTTTCACTTTCATATTCCATAACTTTTTCAGTTCTCTGGCAAGGTCCAGGTATTTGTCCATTTTTTCATTTTCCTTCAGCTTCACCCTGTGATCTGCTGGCACTGCAAAATCCACCAGTTGACAAGTTCTTTCTTTCTTGTTTATTATTATTATTATTATTATTATTATTATTATTATTATTATTATTATTATTATTACTCCTTTTGAGTTTTCACATCAGTGTTAGCTGATGGCCTTTCACTGGAGTCTGAGTGACAGTAAGTCTCCTCAGGTCTCCAGGACTCTTCTGAGTATTCTGGCAGATTGCAGCGATGCAGTGTTCTGAATGGTTTCAATCCTTCCTCTGATATCCAAACTTTCCAAGCCCTTTTCTATTATTATTATTATTATTATTATTATTATTATTATTATTATTATTATTATTATTATTCATAACTCTTTTCCCGTGGGATAATTTTTGGAAATTTTTCGCGATCGTATAAGATCGTTGGTTTTAACTCTTGCACACAGTTCCATGATTACCAGTGAATCATTACACTCCTTCATTAATCTTTTTATCGACTTCTGTTCCGAGGGTCGAAATGGGGCCTTTGGGGGGGGGCAACTAGGGAGCAACACAGACAGTCGTAACGCTAAAATTCAAACTCCTCACACACACCCTCTCTCTCTCCTTTCTCTCTGTCTCTCTATCTCTTTTTCTCTGTCTGTCTCCCTCTGTCTGTCTGTCTCCCCCTCTCTCTCTTTATCTGTCTCTTTCTGTCTGTCTGTCTCTTTCTTTCTTTCTTTCTCTTTTTCTGTATGTCTGTCTCATTCTATCTCTCTCTCTCTCTTTCTGTATGTCTGCCTGTTTCTTTCTTTCCCCCTCTCTCTGTCTCTGTCTGCCTGTCTCTCTTTCTTTCTTTCTTTTTCTTTCTTTCTTTCTTTCTTTCTTTCTCTGTCTGTCTGTCTGTCTTTCTCTGTCCGTCTGTCTGTCTCTCTTTCTGTCTGTCTGTCTTCTTTTCTCTCTCTCTGTCTGTCTGTCTCTCTGTTTCTTTCTTTCTTCTACCTCTCTCTGTCTCTCTATGTCTGTATATCTTTCTTTCTCTCTCTCTCTCTCTCTCTCTCTCTGTCTGTCTCTGTCTGTCTGTCTGTCTCTCTCTCTGTGTCTCTCTTTCTCTCTCTCTCTCTCTCTCTGTTTTCTGTCTCTGTCTCTATCTTTCTCTCTCTCTCTCTTTCTCTGTATCTCTCTGTCTATCTGTCTCTGTATCTCTGTATCTTTCTGTGTCTCTTTCTCTCTCTCTCTCTGTTTTTCTATCTGTCTCTGTCTGTCTCTCTTTCTCTCTGTCTCTGTCTCTCTCTGTCTCTGTATCTCTCCGTCTGTCTATCTGTTTTCTGTCCCTCTCTCTGTCTGTCCTATCTGTCTCTCTCTTTCTCTCTCTACCACCGCAATTATTCATACTTTTTTTCTTTTTTTTATTCAAATATTTTTTGTTTAAATTAATTCATGAAAATTTAAAATGTCCGTGGTAGAATTAAATAAATAATAAATAAATAATTAATAAATAAATTAAATAAAATTTAAAAAT
>CM042175.1:2780732-2808393 GCA_023376005.1 Doryteuthis pealeii
AAACGCCGAAACGCGTGTCTGGGATGACTGTATATATATATATATATATATGTGTGTGTGTGGGTGTGTATAGCTCTTTGCATATATATATATATATATATATATAGTATATATATAATATATATATATATATTATTATAATGGAGATTGTGTTTTTCTGTCTGTAACCGAAACTATATTACTACTCATATCACTATTCCCTCAGTTATTGACATCACATTTTCCATGATTGCATTTTATTTAAACCTCAATTATTAATAAAAATTGTTTTACATTATTAATACTGTTAACCATGTCTACATACTGACAACATGCAATTATATTTAATATAACAACAAAATAGCGGTTTTACAGTGTGAATGGGAAGGCTAATTTGCATATTGATATTAAAAATGTGATTTGATTAAATATGTGCTTAGTATTATTGATTTCTAATTGTTTGGTTTTATATTAATGAATATGAGCAAAATCTTCGGGGATAAATCTTAAAAGAAATCATTAACAAGAAGAAATAACTGTAATATTATTCTTTACTTCCATTTTTAACTAAATACTTAAATTAGAAAAAATAACAATGAAAGACGAGATTGATGGAAAGAGTAAGTTTTCAGTTGTTCTATTTTTCGATTATACTCCTCTGTTTTCAAATCTTTTTATCTTCATTCTTATTAGTTTTATTAGCCTTTCTAATTTAATGAAATATTTTATTACATTAAAACTTAAATACTTGCACCCGGAGGGTGCATATATTTGCTAGTATATATATAATATAGAATTATTAAAGAATAAATGAGAAAAGTATTGACATGAAAAGGATTGCATAACCATGAAACTTTAAGTTATGAATCCAAATCATCCATAATATCATTACCATTGATATATATATATATATATATATATATATATATATATATATATATGGAGAAAAAGTAGACAAACACGGGATGTTATGGAAATTGTATGTTTATTGTCGACGATGCAACGTTTCGGTCATTTAGACCTTCTTCAGGACACAAATATAGTTCTTGCTTCAGCGAAGGGCATTTTCAAAATGGTGAAAACAGTAGGTTGTCAGTAGGGACAGAGGTGGTTGGGGGTGGGTAGTGGATTTCCTTCTCTCTAGATGGGGAGTGTTTATATGGTGATGCAGGTGTGGGTTAAGAATGTTTGATGATGGGGGTGGGTCTAGATGAATGAGTATGTGTATGTGTGTATGTCTGTTTTAATTGTCTTTTATATATGTGTGTTTTTGGAAACTGGATTTGTCATTAGTTTTACTAGCAAATATATGCACCCTCCGGGTGCAAGTATTTGAATTTTAATGTAATGAAATATGTTAAATTTGAAATACTTTTGAAACTAAATAAAAATCCAAATAAAATGATTTGAAACAGAGGGGGTATAATCGAAGAATAGAACAACTTTGAAACTAAGTCTTCCATCATTTTTCATCACTCCCTCCTTTTATTGCTGAATTTTCCTAATTTAACTATTTAGTTAAATTAGGAAGTAAAAAATAAAATTACTGTTATTTCTTTATATTAAAGGATTTCTTTTAAGATTTATCTCCGAGTTTTTTGCTCATATTCATTAAGAAAAAAACAAACAATTAGAAATCAATAATACCAAGCGCATATTTAATAAAATTAAACTTTTTAATATCAATATGCAAATTAGCTTTCCTGTTCACACTGTAACCCGCTATTTTGTGCATATATAAATACAATTGCATGTTATTAGAATGTAGATAAAGTCAAAAGTATTAATAAGGTATAACAATTTTATCAATAACTGAGGTTTAAATAAAAATAAAATTCATGGTGAATGTGACGTCAATAACTAAGGGAATTGTGACTTGAGTAGTGATTTAGTTTCGGCTTCAGACAGACAAACACACAATCTCCATTATAATAAGATATGGATGAGTTTTTTTTTTATAAACTTTCTGACCATCTATTTGTCTATTTCTTAAATATAATGCTTTAGTATTATTGATTTCTAAACTGTTGGTTTTATTTTAATGAACAATAATCAAAAAATCCTTCATGAATCTTAAATTAACAAGAAAAATAAACTGTCATTATTATTTACTTCCTCTTTTAACTAAATACTTAAATTAGAAAAATAACAACGAAAGACGAGAGTGATGGAAGAGTAAGTTTTCAGTTGTTCTATTTTTTATATACTCCCTCTGTTTTCAAAACTTTATCGGTATTCTTATTTAGTTTCATTAGCCTTTCTAATTTAATATAATATTTTTATTACATTAAACTTAAATACTTGCACCCGGAGGGTGTATATATTTGCTAGTATATATAACATAATTTAATTTATAATACAAATTACATCACATAATTTGGAAATAGAACACTATTAACGGTTAGAGGTTTGTCTCCTTTTCCTTTCCATATCTATCTTGAATGATCGTTTTATTCTTATGTAGCCGTGTGTTCTCTTCTAGGGTCTGGACTTCGTCTTGGGGATTTCATGTCTGGTCTTCCATTAGGGATTTCTCGTTTATCAGAAGCCCCGGGTCATTGGTAGTTTTTAGATAAATAACCCAAGACTTTTATTTCGAAATCCCCATCCAGATTTCCTGCGCAGATTGAGTACGGCAACGCGTTTAAGTGTGACTTGCTCTCTCCGTAGTTTTTGGCCAATACTAACTAAACTAACTCTTTCTAATCTAAACCGGAAGAAGGCCTTCTCCACCGATTCTCACGGTATCCACCGGAAAGGAGATCAAGATGAGGTCAACCCGTGTCACTCAATCCTCCAAGGCCGCCGGCTGTAACTCATTCAGCCATTTTGGTTTCTACACTAATTGTACATAATTGTTAGGGCACTAACAATTATGTAACAATATGTCTCTTCAGGGCGGGGGGTGGTGGTGGTACAGTCAGCGTATTTGAAGCTCCTCCACAGAGTGGACTGTCATGTTAGATCCTGGTAGAAATCTCAGGATGTCACTGAACATGAAAATCTCTCATATTCTCCGGGGGAGTCCCCGTGGTGTACTAGGTAACGCACTGGACTGCATAGTAAGCAAACTCGAACTATACTCACGCTAATGTACACACTTTCGAGACAAATACCCTTGGGAAAGGTATGAACCCTCTCATTCCCCAACTATTGGTTAAATATTACCATTACTGTTATTCTGAAAGGATGGCTTTAGCATTAAATAACCCATGATGGTTGATATACCATTAAACAAAGAAACCAAAATGTCCTTCCTTTTAAGCGATTCTTTATTTCATTTATAGTTAATAAAGATTTCTTCTTCTTCTTCTTCTATATTCTCTTCTTCTTCTTCTTTCTTCTTCTTCTTCTTCTTCTTCTTTCTTCTTTCTTCTTCTTCTAATATTCCCACCTTCTTCTTCGTCTTCTTCTTCTTCTTCTTCTTCTTCTTCTTCTTCTTCTTCTAATATTCCCACCTCTTCTTCTCTTCTGCTCTTCTCTTCTTCTTCTTCTTCTATTTCTTCTTCTTCTTCCACCTTCTTCTTCCTTCTTTCTTCTTTCTTCTTTCTTTCTTTCTTCTTCTTTTTCTTCTTTTCTTTTCTTTTCTAATATTCTTCTTCTTCTTCTTCTTCTTCTTCTTCTTCTTCTTCTTCTTCTTCTTCTTCTTCTTCTTCTTCTTCTTCTTCTTCTTCTCTTCTTCTTCTTCTTCTTCTATTCTTCTTCTAAATCAATTTAAAAAAAGTATCTATTCTTGAATAAATGCCAAATATGATTTATCTATCTAATGTAAGCAAATAACCTTGTTGCCATAGTAACAATGTTTCTGACGACGAAACTACAGACAGTTAAAAAAATTAACTCGTTGCATTGTTCACTCCAAGAAAAAAATTTTTTTTGTTGTCTTCGATTGAAATTTAATAATTTCTCTCTTTTATTAAAACTATCATTTAATAACAGAGTTGATGGATTGGCCTATTGTCGGTATCAACCGAACAGCGAGATTTTTTGCTTAGGTGGAGCATCACACCAACCGTTAGCTCCCCACTTTACCACATAGTGGAAGCCAACACATGGACATGCTAGTGTGGGCCGCCCACCAAGGACCTACATTGACCAAGTATGCGAGGATGCTTGTTGCTGTGCAGAAGACCTCCCAGATGCAATGAATGATAGGGAAGGTTGGCGAGAGATGGTCATGGAGAGCCGTGCTGCTTGCCCGACATGATGATGATGAGTATAACGTTATACTATCAAAACGGATATTATTAGGTATTACTTATTAACAAACTCTACAGCACTGTAACTCTCTGGCCAAAAATAAAATGGTAATTTATGAAAAAGTGCGTCCCGGTCTCCTGCCTCAAAAATTGCTACCCGGTGACAATTAAAATTACGATCCAGCTCAGTCTATTCAAAACTATCCATCTTCATATCTATCTATCTATTTATCTATCTATCTATCTCAATTTGTTCATATTTATCTATATTACTTTAAATACTAAATTTTTTTTTATATTCATGTTTGTTTAATGTCTTGTTTTTAGTTTAAATAAACAAGAATTACGACAAAAAAAGATACGACCCCCCCCCCAATACATTTACTTGTTGAAAATATCTATCTATCTCCATTTGTTCATATCTATCTATATTATTTTGTTTGTTTATCTATCTATCTATCTCAGTCTATTCAAAACTATATATCCATCTTCATATCTAAACAAGAATTACGACAAATTACGATAAATAAACAAGAATTACGACGAGCTGGGGTTGTTATTTTGATATTCACCGGGCAGCAATTTTTGAGGCAGGAGACCGGGACGCACTTCCTCATAAATTACCAATAAAATTGCAATTGTTATTTAATACCAAATCAAGTCATTTTCATATCAGGTTGTTTACAGGACCTTCTATTGATTAAAAGAGCCACCCATCTAAATATTGAACAGGCTGATCGCTGCTTAACTTAGGTGATCTAGGGAAAACTTAGATGGAGGTGCGGGGTCTAATGTTTAGAAACGTAGGAAACGGACTCGTCGACTCGAGTTCAAATCCTGGATGAAGCTACAGTTTACATAGCACTAATACCCATGGGAAAGGTATGAATCCAACTACTCTCCCTCCAGCTATGCGTAAAATAGTAGGTCAGACTGGGCTCTTTAAGCTTGGTTTGGTGACCAATCTAGACGGAAAACTCTGAATTCAAACCTATTAAGCTCCGCTTGGGGTGGTCACTACTAGAATGCTCGTTTGTTTAGTTTGTTTTGTTTTATTTTACGGCATATCAACCTCGGTGGGCCATTTAATACCGACAAAGTTGTGAAATAAATCAATTCTTAATGCATAATACGATTTTGTTTATAAACTCATGTTTTTCTATTTAACCCATAGATGGGACCCTAACAGGTACTACCACTCCGGGTCAGTGGATCAGGGAGCAATGGTGATGAAGGGGTGCTCCACATTCCCCAAACCTCCAAAATTGGAACCTCACCATCAGATAGAGTTTAACGTCATTCCCAGGACATGTAGACCCGCAGTCACGCCTTCTAGCACCCATATGATAAAAAGGGGTTGGGGCTTGCCATAAGGGCAATAGGGTTGGGAAAATCATATAAGTGCTAGGGCTTGACGTGACCAGTCGATTGATCGGAGGGGGCCTCTCCAACCGCCCGTCTAGCCCAAGATAGGACCAAAGTGGAGTATTGCATGTCATGAACTGCTCATCCACCTGGGTTCTATCCTTAAGCATCACGGGTCGCCAACTACGGCCAACAGGTGGCCCCATTGGGGGAGTCCTACCCCTCTGCAGAGGTGCATTCTAACGCCCCATCCCACAGGGCGGTAGAATATCCATAGGTTTAGTCCTAATTAGTGATCTATTTCATTGATTAATTTTATTGCAACGCTACTTTACCATAAAATTATTCATTCTGTAATTTTACATTAATTGGCAAAATTCCAATCTCTTGCAGTGTGTCCAATTTTGTAACCTACGGACGTTAATTCAAATCCCGTACAAGCAAAATTAGGGGACCGTTGAACCCTCATATCTCCGTCATTTCCCAAAATTGAACAATATCTTTGATACCATTTTAATCTACGTATCGAAATCTATCATAAAAGTCAATAAAATCGGCACCAAAAATTTTCACGAAAATAGTTACTTTTTAAGGCATAATTAGGGGACCGTTAAACCCTCATATTTCAGTCAATTCCCAAAATTGAGAAATATCTTTGATATAATTTTAATCTACACATGCAAAATCTATCAGAAAAGCCAGTAAAATCGACACCTAAAATTTTCACGAAATTAGTGATTTTGAGGCTCTATCAGGTGGATTTTAAAGGCTTATATCTCCGCGTATTCTTTGAAATGAGCGCTCTCTTTTGTATCAATGCAGTCTACGCATCGAAATCTATCAGAAAAGCCAATAAAATCGACACCTAAAATTTTCACGAAAATGGTCTTCGTAAGGCATGAACCTATTCCTCCCCTTTCAGCTTTAGACAAATAGAACAACAATTGAGAAATATCTTTGATTTCATTTTAATGTACGCATCAAAATCTATCAGAAAAGCCAATAAAATCGACACCTAAAATTTTCACGAAAATGGTCTTCGTAAGGCATGAACCTACTCCTCCCTTTCAGCTATAGGCAAACAGAACAGAACAGAATGCGGAGGTAGGGCAAGCAAACCCACTCGATGAAAACTACTTATTGCTGAAAATCACTGTCCGTTTGCAGTTGCTGTCAAAACAAAAGCATCTAGGAGAAACACTTGAATCTTAGCCCATGCGGTTAATACGAATGTAAGAGGGGCCCTTTTGGTGAAAGAGAAACGTTTTCCGCCATATTGAATCTGCCGAGAGAGATGCAAGAAGCTGAGATGGCTGCTTGGAGTTCGTTAACTGTGAAGGAATTGCAAAACAGCAAAATGGCGGCCAAAAGAGACCGTACAAAATATAATGACGTTGCGAAAACAAAAACGACATTCGACATTTATTTGGTTTTCAGTCATTCGCGTCTTTTCATGTATGGATATTCTTTTTACGGTTATTATCGCTATTTCTTCTTCTTCTTTTTTTTTTCTTTTTTTTTTTCATTTTTCTTTTCTTTCACGAAATATTTTTCGTTTTTTTTTAGCTTTTGTTTTGTTCCCTCCATTTTTAGTTAGAATTCTGTTTTTTTTACAAGAGCCTCGTTTTCGATAGACGATATCAATGGTCTCTTTGTTTATATTATGTAAACAAGCTTATACATATTCTAAATATTTTTATCATATACATCTCTATCTCTCTCTCTCTCTCTCTCTCTTTCTTTCTTTCTTTCTTTCTTTCTTTCTATCAGTGTCTGTTCCTTCCTATCTATCTCTATTTCTTTCTTTCTTTCTTTCTTTATATAATTGTCTGTTCCTTCCTTTCTATCTCTCTCTTTTTTCTATCTTTGCCTGTTCCTTTCTATCTATCTATCTCTCATCCTTCCTTTCTTTCTTTCTTTCTTTCTTTTTCTATTATTGTCTGTTCCTTCCTATCTCTCTATCTCCCTTTTCTCCCTTTCTTTCTTTCTTTCTTTCTTTCTTTCTTTCCCTTTCTATCGTTGTCTGTTCCTTCCTATCTATCTATCTATCTACTATCTATCTGTCTCTCTTTTTTCTTTCTCTCTTTTTTCTCTTTTTATGTTCCTTCCTTTCTCTCTTTTTTCTCTCTCTCTCTTCTTTCTTTCTTTCTTTTCTTCTTTCTTCTTTCTTTCTTTCTACCGTGGTCTGTTCCTTCCTATCTATCTATCTATCTATCTATCTCTTTCTTTCTTTCTTTCTTTCTTTCTTTCTTTCTTTCTTTCTTTCTTTCTTTATCACTCTATCTTTGTCTGCTCCTTCCTATGTATCTATCTATCTATCTTATTTTGTTCATTGTCCAAGAATCTCTCTCTCTCTCTCTCTCTCTCTCTCTATATATATATATATATATATATATATATATATATATATATATATATATATATATATAAGGATTTACTCTGAGGAAGGTCGATATTTCTTTGTGTTCTGAACATTTCTACATTTTTTCTATAATTATTATTTCATTTCATTTTGTTATTTAAAAATGATAATAGATAGAACAATGTACACATGGATAAACTCCTGACCGAAACACGTGTAAGTTAAATTAATTAAAATAATCCTATTTTATCCATTCAATACTTTTTTTCCTTTATTTCTCTTTTCAACGTACCGTCGGATTCACTTCCATTTTCATTTTGCACACATACACACACACACGCGCGCGCGCGCACACACACACACTTCCATTTTCATTTTGCACACACACACACACACACACACACGTTGTAACGTTGTGGTATTTTCACTGTACCAAAATGATATAAGTAACGTAGCGGTTGTGGCGATATATTCACCGTACTAAAAAAGGCATTCGGCACGTGGCGGTCATCTTGTTGATAAAAATTACAACGCGAGAAATATGTAGTCACAACTGCTAGCCTTTATTATCGTGCTCGTCTCGTGGGTTCGTATCAGACAGGAGGAAAGTGCAGAGAGACAGGGAGAGAGAACTATTAAACTACCGTAATCCCACAGGGGACCAAGGACAGGTCTTAACCCTACGCCGTCCCAAATCGAAAAGAGGCCGGTACCTTTCTTCGTTGTTCCACGTCACCATGTGACTTCCCGTTCCGGTCAATACCCGAAATTTCCGGTTGACACTCAATTCTCCATTCGGGGGGTCACGCCCCCGGTCAAATCATCGTTCATCCTGTTTTGTGCTCATCACTGTTTTTTTTAAACCTTTACTCTCTCACTTATTTCTTTCTTCCTCCCCCTTCCATTAGTAGTCCTTGCCAAATGCAATCTTGCTACACACACACACATATATATATATATATATATATATATATAATATGTGTGTGTGTGTGTGTTGTATGCGTTTGCATATAAATATATAGAGAGTTGGTCTAAAGTTCGCATAGGCTAGAGAAACTGTCAGTAACCAGGTGTTAACTCCATATCCACACTTCCTTGACTCAAATATATATATATATATATATATATATATATATTATATATATATATATATATAAGTTAAAAGAAAGGAAATGAATCCGACAATATGAGTAAGAAAAGGTGGAATGAAAACATCCCACAATGCTGTTAAAGAAGAAAACAATTTATAATATAATCATAGCTGATATTCATCAAAAATTTGATTTTACAAAAATCATCATCAGAGCTCATTCACTCCCGTAGTTGTTTGGGTCGGAGAGGAAAGTCAAATGAGTTTACAAAACAAAAAAAACCCTTAATACTGCAAAAAACGAAAGACGTTACAATATTCACCAACGTGGGCATTTCGCGCCATATATATGTCGGTCATGTCTCATGTATATTTTTTGTCAACCAAATGTAGCGAATTTTTGAGATGTTGGCAACAAGACGAAACAATTTAAACGGAAGGGGATGGGTATTAAGAAAATGTGACGGTTGGAATTCAAAAGATTTTTAATAAAGGAATTTTTACGATTAATTGTTTTTATTATTTAAATTTTATTTTTAAGTTCTGTGATTCATAAATGATTAGATATTTACTGTCATTAGTTTTTATATATAAAGTGAAAAAGTTTTGGGCGGAATATGTTAATATTTTAGAAAAGGAGTTTTTATATATTTTTTATTTTACGATTAATTATTTTTAATTTTTAATTATCATTTTTAAGTTCTGTATTTAATAAATGATTAAATATTTATTGTGTTTTGTTTTTATATATAAAGTAAAAAAGGTTATGGGCGGAATTTGTTATTATTTTAGATAATGTTAAGCAATTTGGATCTATTTCTTCTTTAACAGCATTGTGTGATGTTTTCATTCCACCTTTTCACTCATATATATATATATATTATTATATATAATATATATATATATATATATATATATATATATATATATATAACAGTTAATTGCCAATCCAGGAAGTACACAAACTCCTGAGGATTCGCTATACTGCGTGAAACTATAGTCGGAGGATTTTAACCCATTCTGTTTTAAAACACACACACACACACACACACACACATATATATATATATATATATGTGTATATGTATATATATATATATATATATTTCTTTGCCGATCCCCTATCTTAGTTTACCCATATCTATCTACCTATCTATCTCAGCTTGTCCATTACTTTCTATTTGTTGGTAAGATTTCTTTCTTTCTTTCCTTTCCTCTTTCTTTCTTTCTTTTTTCATTTCTTTCCTTCTTCTTCTTTCTTTCTTTTTCCTTTCTTTCTTTCCTTTGTTTCTTTCTTTCTTTTTCTTTCTTTCTTTCTTTCTTTCCTTCTTCCCTTCTTTCTTTCTTCTTCTTTCTTTCTTTCTTTCTTTCTTTCTTTCTTCCTTCCTTTTTCTTCTTTCTTAATTTCTTCTTTTCTTTTCTTTCTTCTTTCTTCTTTCTTTCTTCACTTCATCCCTTCTTTCTTTCTTCTTCTTTCTTTCTTTCTTTCTTTCTTCACTTCTTTCCTTCCTTCTTTCTTTCTTTCTCTCTTTCTTTCTTTCTTTAAATAACTGATTTTCTATTGAAATAAAGGATTCTTTAAAACAGAGAGACACCCCCCCTCCTCAGTTAGAGTGAGTGAAACTCGAAATGGTTCGAACAGACAACAGAACGATTTTCTCTTTCACTTTCTTTTACATATTGTCATGTAAATTACAATAATATTAATGTTCGTCTGGATTTCGTGTGGGTTGTTGTTGTTGTTATTGTTGTTGTTGTTGTTTCTTCGAAGCGACTAATTCTCTTTTGTCTCGTTCTGATTAATGGCTGAAGTTTGGTGTCTATCTGACCGTGCGCAATTTGCATCATCTTTTTGGCGTTGGAGAAGCGGTTGTTTTGATACGGCTTTGGAGAGAGAGAAAGAGAGAGAGAGAGAGACAGACAGACAGACAGACAGACAAACAGTGAGAAAGTGATATATATATATATCTAGTGTGGGCCGCCCAGCAAGGACCTACATTGACCAACTAAGCAAAGACGCAGGTTGCTGCACAGAGGACCTCCCTGGGAAAATGAATGATAGGAAAGGTTGGCGAGAGATTGTCATGGATATCCGTGCTAATAGCGCGACATGATGATGATGATATATATATATATATATATATATGAAGGAAGGGTGGATGGGTTTAGGATCCGACGATATGCTGTAGATAGAAGGAAAGTGGTCAAGAAATGATCAACTCAAAACAAGTCACAGGGTGATACGTTTCGTCTGTATTCACAGACTTCCTCAGTCGTCTGAGACTTTATTAAAGCAAAGCATACGTTTAAATACATGTTGTGGTGGCGGTGCCGGGGAGATATAAGTTTTGTTGAACTGTACAGACAGTTCTTGTCGGACAAGTTTTTGGTTGATCCTTTCTAATTTTCGGGCCATCTTTTTGGTGTCGGGGCGTAAATTGTGTAACAGTCCACCAAAAGTTTCATTACGAGCGCTTTCGGAAATACAGTTTGCCATCATCAGATAGGAAACGATAGTATGGTTTCGTGTCTCGTTTTTAACGAGAACGAGTAGTAGCAAGGAATTAGAAGTGGGAGGTAATAACAATTGGTAGTGGGAGGTTGTAGGAATGGTAGTGGTTCGAGCGAGCGATGCAGTAGTGATTTTTTTGTGGGAGAGGAGGGGGGCACAAGTTGTGAGAAGGGAAGGGGTATAGTGGAAGGAGGATAGGCGGGAAATTATAAGCATTCAAGAACATGTTGACTTATTTCTTTATGTCTTTAAAGGTAAATGTAATCAGATGCGATGGCGGGGTTGGGCGGAGGGCACTCGAACTGAAACAAAATGATACATAAAGCTCGTTAGTGCCTGATAATGCCGAGATCTGCAAAAAAAAAGTGGGGGCGAGAAAATCAGAAAACAACCACAATTCTACTGCATTGCTTTCTCGCCTCGTTTTCGGATTTTCCCGCTTATTTCTTCCCGCGCCACAACCCCCCCCCCACACACAAGACACCCCGCACTTTATTCTTTGTCGTTCATTAACAATTCCACGACCCAACGCTCCAGTGCCCACAAACCGTTCCGACCGTCACCAATCCCCCCCTTCCCTCCCTCAAGTTTCAATCACTTCGAGGTGACGGTAGCGACGGGTGAGGTGAGATGAGGTGAGGTGAGGTGACGGACGTGGGCTGGGTTTTGGTTGATGCACGCGGTGCGCCGGTCTTTTGACGTTAACAGCTTTTTAGCGAGCCACCCAGCAACAAAGGTGCACTAATACCATCTCGGGTTGATTGAAACAACAAAGAAACACTGGGGGAAGCGGCAACATTGCCAGTACAATGGCCGACGCCGTCACCAGGGGGCGCTGTTTCCCTTTCATTTTGTTAGGGAAGTAATCTTTGCTTGCGCATGCGCTAGTCGTATATTTGTAATTCGATTGGTGAAGCTTTTGCAGGAGGAATTAGTAGCAAATTCAGATTCAGAGTTGCAATAACGGCACGTTGATTTTAGATTATTCACACACACACACACACACATATATATATATATATATATATATATATATATATATATATATATATATATATATATATATATATAATATATATATATATATATGTGTGTGTGTGTGTGTGTGTGTGTGTTTTTGTGCGTGTATATATATATATATATATATATATAATCATGCTGACTATATATATATACATATATACACATATATATATGTATATATATTTATATATATATATATAAGTAAAGTAAAGTCGTCGGGGCGGCCTAAAGTCGGTATCAACCAGTCAGCGAGGGAGTCTATCCCCTTTTCAATAGTGCTAGACCAAGGAGATTGTTTTTAGCATCTGAGGTGGAGCACCACACCTACCATCAGCTCCTTACTTTACCGCACAGATCCCTGTGCTACTCATACGCTGAGTTGGCGGGGGACCGGTATCGAACTAGGAACCTTCTGGTTTCTAGCCGAACGCTCTACCGACTGAGCTAATATATATGTATATGTGAAAATGGAAAAGGAATTGAATCCGACAATATGAGGAAAAATGAGTAAAGAAAAGAAATGTAGATCGATAAAATGAATTTAATCGATATCACATTAATCGATATCACTTACACATGTGTTTCGGTCAGTTTATGAGTGTGAAAATATTTCGCACACATAGAAGAATCGACCTTCATCAGAGTGAACATTTATTTTGCATTTATTTTTGCATTCAAAATAAATGTTCACTCTGATGAAGGTCGATTCTTCTATGTGTGCGAAATATTTTTCACACACATAAACTGACCGAAACACATGTGTAAGTGATATCTATTAATGTGATATCGATTAATGTGATATCGATTAAATTCATTTTATCCATCTACACATCTTTTCTTTACTCATTTTTCCTCATATATGTACATATAAATATATATATATATATATACATATATATATATAAATAGATATATATATAGATATATATATATACATATATATATATATGTATATATAAATTTATATATAGATATATAGAAATACGTATATATATGTTAAATATATATAGATATATACATATATATACATGTATATAAATATATGTATATATATATATATACATATATATGTATATATAAATAAATATATATGTGTGTGTGTGTGTGTGTGTGTATGTGTGTGTGTGTAAGTTGAAAATGGAAATGAATCCGACGATATGTTGAAATGAAAAATAAAGGAAAGAAAATGTTGAATGGATAAAATAGGATTTATTTTATTTTATTTTATTTTACTGACACGTGTTTCGGCCAGGAGTTTATCCATGAACTACAGAAATTTTTTTGTATACAAAGAAATAGTGGTCTTAATCAGAGTAAATCCCTATTGTGTTAAATGAAATCGGTTGAAATACGGAGAATTTCCGAGATGTTCTTCTTTGTATACAAAAAATTTCTGTAGTTTTTTTTTCTATTATTGTTATTTTATTTTGTATTTAAAATAATAATAGATAGAATACATGTATACATTGATAAACTCCTGACCGAAACACGTGTCAGTAAAATAAAATAAGATAAATCCGATTTTATCCATTCAACATTTTCTTTCCTTTATTTTTCATTTCAACATACCGTCGGATTCACTTCTATTTTCAACTTACAAACACACACAACACACACACACACACACATATATATATATATATATATATATATTATATATATAGTGTGAACAAAAAGTATTAAGACAATCAGGAATATTTCTTGTATGTTGTTTATTCTCAACTAGTTTCGACCTTAGGTCATCTTCAGGAGAAAATTTCTTATTTGAAGAAATTGTTGATAGATTATTAGAAAGGGAGCATTATAGAAGAATTATAAAAGTTCGAGTGTTATTAGTGGGTTTGACATGCTGTTAAAATCCGGGTAGAAGAGTGTGTTAGTAGTAGCATGTCCATTTGTTCCGTGAAGAACCTCTATGAGGTAGGTTATTTTTTAGATGCTCTTATATATGTGAGGGAGGGTTCATGGGAGTTGTGTGTATGACTGTATGTGTATACATATATATGTATGTGTGTGTTTACATATACGTGTGTGATTGTGAGCGTGTGTCTGTATCACGGTACTGTGCGCGTGACTTCTAGATTTTTAATTGGGTCAAGAGTGGCTTGTTTGATATATATATATATATAATATATATATATATATATATATATATATATAATCAGACTGACTAAATACGTATAGTAGTCTCCCACTAGATCAGCCTCATATATTGTGAAGTAAGCCCCTTGTTAACTGGCCCAATTGTTCTATTCGTTTTTCATTACACGTACTTAGAACTGTGGACACTCGCTGTTTTACGTTTATAGCATATCACAAGGGAATAGTATCTGGATAATTATATATACTACCAAGGGTTATTTCCTAGTTGAGTAACATGAGTGACCCAGAAAAAACAGAACCCAAATTATTTATTTATTTTCCCATTAAACTAACCCTAAACCCCAACCCTAACCCTAACTCTTGTTGGACTCAAACTTGAAAAAATATAAAAATTAACAGTTTTATTACACAATTTGTGGGTTCTGTTTTTTCTGGGCCACCCTGTAATATTATTTTACTCAACTAGGGGGTGGGGTTAGGGATAGGGTTTAGGGTTAGGGTTGGAGTTTAGGGTAAGGGTTTAGGGTTAGTTTAATGGGAAAATAAATAATTTGGGTTCTGTTTTTTCTGGGTCACCCTGTAATATCATGTTACTCTACTAGGAGGTTAGGGTTAAGGTTATGGGTTAGGGTTTAGGGTTAGAGTTAAGGTTAGGGTTGGGGTTTAGTGTTAGTTTAATGGGAAAATAAATAATTTGGGTTCTGTTTTGTCTGGGTCAACCTATACTCATCTAGAGGGGGTTAGGGTTATGGGTTGGGGTTGGGGTTAGGGTTGGGGTTGGGTTTTAGGGTTTGTTTAATGGGAAAATAAATAATTTGGGTTCTGTTTTTTCTGGGTCAACCTGTAATATCATGTTACTCAACTAGGAAATAACCCTACCAAGAATATGCGCCCTCCAGGCGTAAGTATTAGTGAAAATAGATCACTAATTAGGAATGAGCCTATTCTAATAGTGACCACCTCAAACGGAGTTTGAATTCAGAGTTTTCCTTCTCCTAGACTGGTTGCCTAAACAAGGTTAAAGAGCCCAGTCTGCCCTACTATTTACCCATAGCTGGAGGGAGAGTAGTTGGATTCATACGTTTCCCAATGGTATTAGCATTATGTGAACTGTAGCTTCATCCAGTGATCCATAGCCGAGAATTGAACTCGGGTTGACGAATCCATTTCCTACGACTCTAACCATTAGACCACGCGCCTCCATTTAAGTTTTAATGTAATAGTCGTCGTCATCGGGGCGGCCTAATGTCGGTATCAGCCAGAGAGCGAGGGAGTCTATCCCCTTTTCACTAATGCTAGACCAAGTAGATTATTTTAGCGTCTGAGGTGGAGCGCCACACCTACCACCAGCTCCTCACTTTACCGCACAGATCCCTGAGCTACTCATAGGCTTGGTGAGGTCCGGTATCGAACCAGGAAGCTTGTGTTTCCTATCCGAATGCTCTACCGACTGATCTAAACCGATCCCTTAGAAAGACTAATAAAATTAAATAAGAACACATATAAAAAGATCCCACTTAATTTAATTATATTGTAATTGGTTTCTATATAAAATCATTCATAGGATTGATTTTGACACGTTGGAGAATAAAAAAATGATATTAGAGATCACTTGCACCATGTAATTATTTATCAAACCCGGTTTGTTAAAACCAGTATGCAAATTAATTACACCATAAACCTATATTTGTTAGTGATATATAAGACACATTGCAGGATTTTAAAAGCACTAACAACACGGGGCCTGTGTTTGTTAATGTAAATTAACAGCGTTAATCCCAGGGGGCTATCCCTCCAAGGCAACACCTGCCCCCTCGATTTAAAGGGTCAGGACTGGGTTTATTGCCCAGTGCCTGAGGCGCCCCTCTTGAGGGGGAATGCCGACAGGATCAACGCATTTTTTGTGCCTACCACCCATGAGCTTAGGCTCGTAGGTGGGCCCACATAAAAAATGTCCTTGTGTCACGCCCTCATAAGTGGGATGAGAGGCAAATACCATAACACGGACCTTTCGGGGCCTGTGTCTATTAATGAAATTAACGGCGTGATTCCAGGGGGCCATCACCCAGGCAACACCTGCACCCTCAATTTAAAGGGGCAGGGTTGGGTTTATTGCCCCTGAAGTGTCCCTTGAGGCGGAATGCCGACAGGATCAACGCAATTTTTCCACCCGCCACCCATGAGCTTCGGTTTGTGGGTGGTCCCACGTTAATAGGGCCTTGTGCCTAACCCGTACACGTGTGGTACCTGGTAAATACCAGAACACGGGCTGTTTTGAGGTAAATCTAACTCAGATTTTCAAAGAAGATTTCTAAAAATAATAATACCAAAAAACAATCGTAGTAACAGCAACATTTATAATAAACTTTTTCTGTGGTTCTTTCTACACACGTTAGATTTTCATTGTATCATTCAATGTATAGTAATGTAGGATGATATTGAAGATTCATTGCAGTCATCTATTATCATACTAAAGTAAATCAATGACTGTTTGCTAAAGGCTTTTTTTCCTATTTAATTTAATGACACAAAATACATCCCAAAATATTCCTTAATTTTGTGATTGAATTATGTTTGAAAAAAAAATTCCATTTTATTTGGTTCTAATTAAAAAAGCTGAGAAAATCGATGATTGTTTGCTAAAGGCTTTTTTCCTATTTAGTTTAATGACACAAAATACATCCCAAAATTTCCTTAGTTTTAGGATTAAATTGTGTTTGAAAAAAATTCCATTTTATTTGATTCTAATTATTTTTAATTTGCAATTAAGTCAATAAATAAGATTTATTCTATGTATCAATGATTCTGATTCTAATTAAACACTCATTGATAAATTTACGCAATTCCTGAAGGTATTGTGTCGTAAGCAGTCAAGATAAGACTAGCGAGACCTGTCGATAAACGACAATATAATAATCTATTTATTACAACATAAGATATGTTTACTTAAGAGCTATTTTAAATAGTTCAATATGTAAAAAGTATAATGATCTTGATCTAACTATCTCTCATTTTTTCTTTCTTTCCTTCTTTTTAAATTCTAATTATGTTTGATTGAAATAGGTTAGCGTTATCGCTTCTACCGGCTTAGCCACGCTCTCTATCTTTCCCCATCTCTGCTTTCTTTCTTTCTTTTTATATTTTTTCTGTGTAGCTTGTCTTTATTCTTCCCTTTCTTTCTTTTTAATAAAAACGGAATGGTCTATTATTTAGTTGAGGTGACGACAGTCATAAAAAAACGATTTGGAATGTCTCATTTTTACCCTGAGGCTGTTGCAAAATGATAACGGTCGGTGGATTAAGGAACAAGAGTATAGATAACATAGCACCAGCGAATAATATCAGGGTATATATATATATATATATATATTACTCGGTCATTGTCCAAATTGTCTTGGTTGGCAACCCATCAACTCAAGGAGAAGTCCGAAACAAAACCTCCGCTGACTTTCAAATAGAGGCTAGGGGAGTAAACCCCGAAAATAAATCAGGAGCTGGAGTCCCTAAAGGTGGTGTGATGCTGAAATCCAGTGCTATTCATTAACTCCTGCGACACTACCGTTTCCAAACCGCATTGGTACCTTACCTTTCCTTTGGATCACAGCAGCAGTGTGTAGAGCGGGGGTTTGCTGCATTGGCAACAGCTCATCCTCCATATGAACCTGCCCAGGCTATGTAGTTCAAGTTAATAAAAAACAAAACCTTGACACTACAAACAAAAACAACAAAAACAACAAAAAAAACCTTGACACTAATAAACAAAAACAAAAAAAAAACCAAAAAAAAAAACTTTGACACTACTCCATCGTCTCTCGTAGAAAGAAGGCCAACCAACCAGTCAACCAACCAACCAACTCGGCCATTGTCTACAATAGCAATTTGAGCAAATGGTGTTTATTTAATTGTTTTGGCTCTTTGAGCACATCCGGGTACTAACTGCATTGGAACCAAATACGTTTCCATTTCTGCGACCCCCACCCCACACCAAACCGGCAATATACGTCTCGCGTTTCTCACCTTTATAAGGGTCTCAATCATTTACAGAAATAATATCTACAATTTCCATTCAGCCGTCACCAAATTCTTCAGGTCATAAACTTGGCTTTTTTTTCTACCTGTAATTAGCACCCTACCTTACCCCAGCTTTTCACGAATCCCCCCACCCCCAGGATTCATTTGTGCATGCAGACGCCCCCAAACTTCCCCCACCCCAAACCTGGTCACAGGCTGATCATTAATCACTCCTCCCATTCCTTTCTGTCGTTGTAATTGACTATTAACCACCACGAACATCAACCGTGCAAGTCTCGTCAAGATGAAGTAAATAAAATATCCTTAGGGATATGTTTTCACAGTACCAAATCGATATAATGTGCATACCTTTTCTTACTTTTACTTCTTACATGCTTCTATATCTTGGACATCTATTCTTCTGGTCGGCTTTGCTATTCTGATCGTCTTTGGTCTGGAATCTTCTAAGGTCTTCTATTGCTATGTTCCTGCTGGCTGGTCGTCCTGGATTCATTTCTTAGTCTTGTTACCAAGGCATTCATCAACCACAAGAACATTTTACTTATATAAACTTTTATTTCCTTAACTATACATTTCACGTAAACTAAATATCTGACTAACATAGCGCGCGTGAGTTCCAGTTTTAGGCAGAGCATAAAATGGCCGCTGCTCTGCCTGACGTCTAACTGCAAAACTGGGGACTCTGAAAAAGGTCCCACGTGACTTCGCATATTTGGCGGGCTTCTGTAATTTTCCATGGAAGGACCCGGCCATGGTATGAAAAGGGTTCATCCCCTCAGAATTACAGGGGATTGACAATAATCTTATGCAACCGCATAGATTATGTAACAGATATCATTAGGATATTGGCTGCAATCAGGGTTCAAATCCAGCCGTAGCTCAACCTGATTGATTGATTGGACTTTACGGCGTGTCAATCCTTGTTGGGTTATTTTATCATGAAGATGAAGCAAATAAAATATCATCATCATCATCATTATCAATTTCGTCGCATGTTAGTTATTATTGTTGCTTTCTTTATTTTGTTCTTCCTTTTTTTTAAGCCACAAGGGACTGTTCTTTTTTTAATATATTAAACCCATAGATGGGTCGCTAGCAGGTAGTACTGTTACATAATCTATGCATAGATTATTGTCAACCCCCTGTATTTCTGAAGGGATGGCCCCTTTTCACATCACGGGCGGGACTTTCCATGGAATATTACAGAAAGCCCGCGAAATACGTGAAGTCACGTGGGACCTGGTTGACTCTCAGTTTCAGCTTGGACGTCAGGCAGAGAAGATATATCTGCTTTAGCTGGGACTCACTGCACACGCGCTGTGTTAGTTAGAGAAATATGTTAGTTAAGTAAATAAAGGTTTAAATAAATAATATGGTTTTGTGGTTGATGAATGTCTTGGCAACAAGACTGACCTAGAAGAAGAAATGAATCAAGAACGACCAACCAGCAAGAACAGAGACGTTAGAAGAGACGCTAGAAGAAGAACGTAAGATACCAAAGATGAGCAGAAGAATGATAGAAGTAAAGAAGTGGACCTGGGAGTCATGGCGATAAAGGAGTACTCCACGTTCCCCAGAGCTGAAAGACTGTAACTTCACCATCAGATAGAGTTTAACGTCATTACCAAGACACTATGATTTTGAGCCACCGCCTTCTGGCTCATATATGATAAAAAAGGGTTGGGGTTTGCCATAAGGACACTAGGAATGGGACAATCATATAGGTGCTAGGGTTTGACGTGACCAACTGAGTAATGGCGATGAAGGGGCATTGTAACACTATGCTCTCCATTTGGAAATGGAGAGATGACGTGTCAACCTTTGTTACGTTAAGGTTCTTATCTTCGGAATAGACTGATGATGTGTGGATAGAAGTAAAATGTCATACCCAGGACACTAAGATCTTCAACCAGCGCCTTCTAGCACATATATGTTTAAAAGATTGTGAGTTTACCATAAGAACAATAGGGTTGGGACAGATTTATAGGTGCTGGGGTCCAGACCATTCTTAGTGGGTTAGTTTCTCACTGGGCGCCCCATCCTTCTGGCTTTGTGCCACATCTAAGCTAAGCTTAGCAAATATTTTATGGAGGCGCGTGATCTAATGGTTAGAGTCGTAGGAAATGGACTCGTCGATCCGAATTCAATTCCTCGACGAAGCTGTTTGGATTTCACACGGCGCTAATACCCTTGGGAAATGTATGAATCCATTTCTCCCTCCAGCTATGGGTAAATAGCTGGGTAGACTGGGCTCTTTAACCATAGCTAGGTAACCAGTCTAGGAGAAGGAAAACTCTGAATTAAAACCTGTTAAACTCCGCTTAAGAAATTGACCTTGTGTCGTATCCTGCTCGTGCGGATGTGCTGGTTTGGTGTGACCAGCTAATTGATCGGAGAGGATCGTCCGAGCGCCCGTCAAGCCTAAGTACCTTACTTAGGCTTGACGGGCAATTAGTGTTGGGGCAATCATATAGGGGCTAGGGCTTGACGTGACCAGCCGACTGATCGGGTGCCTCTCCGACCGCCCGTCTAGACTAAGTAAGGTTCTAAGTGGAGTGTTGCAGGTCATGGACTGGTCATCCACCAAGACCCCGTCCTTAAGCATCACGGGTCGCCACCCACACGTGACCCCATTTGGAGGAATCATACCCCTCTGCAGAGGTGCAGTCGGTGCATTCTAATGCCCCAGCCGACAGGGTGGTTAATAACATGGGCTGTTTTGTGGCAAATCTAACTCAAATTTTCATTAATAAAAATATTTAGTCGAAGTATCAATGATTTTGACTATAAATTAAAGATGAATAAAACAAAAACGTCTTCAGCATAAAATGACCTAATAAGGGTTGACATGCCGTAAAAATCAACAGACCAACCACCCAACCAAACAACCGAACAAAAGGTTTGTTTTATCTTTGTTTCGTTGGTTTTTGTTTATTTGTCTATCCTTTTATCTTTTTTTTTGGGGGGGGGGGGTAATTGCATTTCACTTAGCTAATACCCTTGGGAAAGGTATGAATCATATACTCCCTCCAGCTATGGATAAATAGTAGGACAGACTGTGCTGTTTAACCTTGGTTAGGCAACCGGTGTAGGAGAAGGAAAACTCTGAATTCAAACCTGTTGAACTCCGCTTAAGAAATTGACCTTGTGTCACATCCTGCTCGTGCGAGGGGCTGGTAAATAAACTTCTAAGCCATATGCAATTTACAAAAAAAAAAAAAAAAAAAAAAAACATTGAGTGCTCATCAAGAATGGAAAAAAAACCTCTTCGGCATAAAATGACCCAATAAAGGTTGATATGCCGTAAAACCCAACCTACTGTCCTATTTATTTTGGGGTATAGTTTGCGGAACTGATCAGGATAATCCCTTTCTCCAACTTCGTGGTACGACGACAAAATATTCCTTCCTAAAAAAATATAGGGTGGGGGGGGTACAGGGAAAATTGGTGGTACCTATGGTACCTAGAGTACACTCTACTCCGGACCTTCTCCCTCAGAAAAGTACAAATCTACGAATACCTTGATAATTACGTGCTTGTTAAAATCGAGTTTTCTTTATTTTTCTCTTATTTCAGGAAATCTTTTTTCTACAAAAATCTTAATTCATGAAAACTGTTGATATCTTATTATAATGGAGATTGTGTGCTTTTTTGTCTGTAACCGAAACTATATCACTACTTACGTTACAATTCCCTTAGTCATTGACATCACATTCTCAATGATTTTATTATTATTTTAACCTCTATTATTAATAAAATTGTATTACATTTTATACTGTTAACCATATCTACATACAAATAACATACAATTATATTTATATATACAAAATAGCGGTTTACAATGTGAAAGGGAAGGCTAATTTGCATATTGATATTAAAAAATCGATTTTAATAAATATGTGCTTAGTATTATTGATTTCTAACTGTTTGGTTTTATTTTAATGAATATAAGCAAAAATCTCTTCAATGAATCTTAAATGAAATCCATTAACAAGAAAAAATAATTGTCATTTATTTCTTTATTCCTAATTTAACTAAATACTTAAATAGTAAAATAAGCAATGAAAGACGAGTGATGGAAGAGTAAGTTTCATTCTATTTTCGATTATACCCCCACTCTGTTTACAATATATTTATCTGCCTAGTTTATTAGCCTTTCTAATTTAATACGATATTTCATTACATTAAAACTTAAATACTTGCACCCAGAGGGTGCATATATTTGCTAGTAAATCTAATGCTAACCTCCTAACTTATAACCAGACCTAACGACAACTTTTCTTTTGTTCATTCTGCAAACACGTCGGTGTAGGAGTGGAGTTAAATGAATGAAAGCGTGTGTAAAATACTTTTCCTCACTTAAGGATTCAATTAGTAAAGTTTATTTGTAGTAGTAACAGAAATGAGAAAATCTCTGTACCTTGTAATCGCATGTATTTTAAAAAAATTAAGTACCCATTAAGAATGAATAAAACAAAAGCATCTTCGGTATAAAATGACCCAAATGGGTTGACATACCGTAAAACCCAACCAGCCAACCAATCCCCACTGATAAGCCAATTATTTGAACTAGCAAATATATGCACCCTCCGGGTGCAAGTATTTAAGTTTTAATATAATAAAATATCATATTAAATCAGAAAGGCTAATGAAACTGACTAAGAATGCAGATAAAAAGATCTGCAACAGAGGGGGTATAATCGAAAAATAGAACAACTTTGAAACTAACTATTCCATCATTTTCCATTACTCCCGTCTTTCATTGGTAAATTTTCCTAATTTAACTATTTAGTTAAAATAGGAAGTAAAGGATAATATTACAGTTATTTCTTCTTGTAAATAAATTTATTTTAAGATTTATCCACGAGATTTTTGTTTATATTTCTTAAGATAAAACCAAACAATTAGAAATCAATAATACCAAGCACATATTTATTAAATAAAATTTTAAATATCAATATGCGCCTTCTCGTTCAAACAAACCTGCTATTTGTTATAATATATAAAATACAATTGCATGTATTAGTACGTAGATATGGTCAACAGTATTAATAATGTAATACAATTTTTATTAATAACTAAAGGTTTAAAAGAATGAAATCATGGAGAATTTGTCGTAAATAATTAAGGGAATTGTTAATTGAGTAGTAATATAGTTTCGGTTACAGACAGAAAAACACACAATCTCCATTATAATAAGATGCTTATAATTACTGGTAAACCACTGACTTCGACAGTAAATAAAACTAGTAAATATATGCACCCTCCACCGGGTGCAAGTATTTAAGTTTTAATGTAATAAAATTAAGATTAGATTAGAAAAGCTAATAAAACTAAATGATGCTGATAAAAAATTAAAACAGAAGGGAGTATAATCGTAAAATAGAAAGACAGACATTTACTCTAAATTTTTATAGACGCTAAATTTTCCTAATTTATTTTCATTTTTTATTTAGAATAGGAAATAAAAATGAAATTACAGTTATTTTTTCTTGTTAATGGATTTCTTTTAAGATTTATCCCAGAGATCTTGGCTCATATTCATTAAGATAAAACTAAACATTTAGAAATGAATAATACTAAGCTCATATTTATTAAAATCAATTTTTAATATCAATATGCAAATTAGCCTTCCCATTCACACTGTAAACCGCTATTTTGTTGTATATATAAATACAATTGCATATTATTAGTACTAGCAAATATATGCACCCTCCGGGTGCAAGTATTTAAGTTTTAATATAATAAAATATCATATTAAATTAGAAAGGCTAATGAAACTGAATAAGAATGTAGATAAAAAGATTTGGAACAGAGGGGGTATGATTGGAAAATAGAACAACTTTGAAAAACTGACTCTTCCATCATTGTCCGTTACTCCCGTCTTTCATTGGTAAATTTTCCTAATTTAACTGTTTAGTTAAAATAGGAAGTAAAAAATATTATTAGTTATTTCTTCTTGTTAAGGGATTTCTTTTAAGATTTATTGAAGAGATTTTTGCTCATATTCATTAAGATGAAAGCAAACAATTAGAAAACAATAATACTAAGCATATATTTATTAACATCAAATTTTTAAGATCAATATGCAAATTAGCCTTTCCATTCATACTGTAAACCGCTATTTTGTTGTATATAGGAATACAATTGCATGTTATTAGTATGTAAATATGGTCAACAGTATAAGTAATGTAAAACAATTTTATTAATAATTGAGGTATAAATAAAAATAAAATCATGGTAAATGTGATGTAAATAACAAAGGGAATAGTGACTTGAGTAGTAATATAGTTTCGGTTACAGACAGACAAACCCACAATCTCCATTATAATAAGATGTAGATATGTCCAACATATCTAACTCCGGGTTCGACCGGGGGTCCAGTGAGCTTCGGCCGCTGGACCTTACAAGTTACTCGCGTCGATCCCAGGGGGCTATCCCCCAGGCAATACCTGCCCCCTTGATTTAAAGGGGCAGGGCTGGGTTTATTGACTAGCGCCTGAGGCGCCCTCTTGAGGGGAAATGCCGAAGGGAGCGAAAATTTTTGTTCTTTCCCACCCATGAGCTTCGGCTGGTGGGTGGGCACACATTAAAACGAGGCCTAGTGCCCAGCCCATACAAGTGGGGGTATGAGGCAAATACCTCTAACTCCGGGTTCGACCGGGGATCCACTGGCTTCGGCCCTGGACCATACAAGCTAACATTGTTGATCACAGGAGGCCATCCTCCCAGGCAATACCTGCCCTCTATGTAAAGAGGCAGGGCTGGGTTTATTGCCCAGTGCCTGAGGCGCCCCTCTTTTGGGGGATCCCGATGGGATCAACGCATTTTTTGCACCCACCACCAATGAGTCTCAGCTTGCGGTTGGTCCCACATTGATAAGGCCTTGTGCCTAACACGTACATGTGGGGTACGTGGTAAATATCTAGTATGTAGATATGGTCGACAGTATCAATAGTGCAATTTTATTAATATTGAGGTTTAGATAAAAATAAAATCCTGGAGAATGTAACGTAAATAACTAAGGGAATTGTAACTTGAGTAGTAATATAGTTTCGGTTACAGACAGAAAAACACACAATCTCCATTATAATAAGATGAACGAATGTTGACACACCGTAAAATTGACGAAAGTCACGCTCTTAGTATTTTTCTATAATTAATACACCGACCGGTTTTACCAGAGCCCCACCCGACATTAGAGTTATTTGTGGGTGCAGTCCGTTCACCCTGGACCAACACCGATTGATAATCACTTGTTCCTTTTCCTGTAATTAACTATTTCGAACGCAGAGACGCGTTAACCAAAGCGTTAAAATTAATCGATTTAGATCACTCTTTTCTTTCTTCTTTTTTCCGTCTTTTTTTCATTCATTAGCATTTTCATTCTTACTCTTCTTTCTTTTTACCTCTTTCATTCTTTTTCGTTTGTTTTCATTCATTACTTTTCATTTTCTCTTTCCCTCCTTTCTTTCTCCTTTTTCCATTTATTAACTTCGTTTTTAATTTTTTTTATTAGAATTTTCATTCTTTCTTTCCCTCTTTCATTCTTTTTCGTTTGTTTTCATTCATTACTTTTTCCTTTTTTTCTTTCACTCCTTTCTTCATCCTTTTTTCCATCTTTTAACTTCGTTTTTATTTTCATTTATTAGCATTTCATTCTTGCTTTTTTTTTTTTACCTCTTTCATTCTTTTTCGTTTGTTTTCATTCATTACTTTTCGTTTTCTCTTTCACTCCTTTCTTTCTCCTTTTTCCATCTTTTAACTTCGTTTTTATTTTCCTTTATTAGTATTTTCATTCTTGCTCTTCTTTCTTTCTCTCTTTCATTCCTTTTCGTTTGTTTTCATTCATTACTTTTTCCTTTTTTTCTTTCACTCCTTTCTTTCTCCATTTTTCCATTTTTTCTTTCTCTTCTTTCCTTTTTGATTTTTTTATTTCGTTTCATTCATTATTTTTCTTTTATTCTCTTCTTTCTATTTTTTAGAAAAGGTAATTGCCCTCTGTCATTCAGTACCTGTTTCCTTTTTTCTTCTTCCTTTCATTCCTTTTCTTTCTTTTCTCCCATTCTTCCCCTTTTCTTCTTCTTTTTACTTCTTACCATTTCCTATTTTCCTCTTTCCCTCTTTTTTATTTCTTTTCATTTTTTATTTTTATATCGTTTCATCCATTGTTTCTCTCTCTTCTTCTTCTTCTCTTCTCTCTTCTTCTTCTTTCCTCATTCTTTTCTTTAGACCCCTACTTCTTCTTCTTCTTCTTCTTCTTCTTCTTCTAAACCCCTACTTCTTCTTCTTCTTCTTCTTCTTCTTCTTCTTCTTCTTCTTCTTCTTCTTTTCTTTAAACCCCTACCTCTTCTATCTTCTTCTTCTTCTCTTCTCTTTCGTTCTTCTTCTTCTTCTTCTTCTTCTCTTCTTCTTTAAACCCCTTCTTCTTCTTCTTCTTCTCTCTTTTAAACCCCTACGTTCTTCTTCTTCTTCTCTTCTTCTTCTTCTCTTCTTCTTCTTCTTCTTTAAACCCTACTTTCTCTTTTCTTCTTCTTCTTCTTTTTAAAACCCTACGTTCTTCTCTCTTCTTCTTCTTCTTCTTCTTCTTCTTCTTTAAAACCCCTACGTTCTCTTCTTCTTCTTCTTTCTTCTCTTTCTTCTTTCTTTAACGACGATGCGATATATATATATAAATAATATTTCAAAAAAACAAACAAATGATTTTTAATTCCTGACAGAATCTGTTCGACCTTATTAAAGCGGTCTTCATCAGAGCGAAATATTTTGTGAGGAGAGACGGTAAGTAAACCGTTACAAAACAAAATGGTTACAACGAACATTCGAAACTTAATAAGTCCAAACAGATTTCTGTCAGCGAATTATAACATCATGTAATTGTTTTTTCTAAAAAAATTTATTTCATACAGTCGTATTACTTCCATTCACCTTTTCATACTGTCTTTGAAAAAAACAAAACCCTGGTATCTACATCTTTCCATCTCTCTTTCTTTTTT
>CM042175.1:2808493-2850993 GCA_023376005.1 Doryteuthis pealeii
CTTCAGTGCATTTCTATCTATATTTCCCTAACCCCCTCTCTCTCTTACTCTCTCTCTCTCTCTCTCTCTTCTCTCTATATATATATATATATATATATATATATATATATATTACAAAGTACACATACTTATATATGTATGCATATCTATCATTCTATCTATATATTTACCTCTCCCTCTCTGCCTCGCTATATATCTGTCTTTATTTTGTTTATCTCGGTATATCTATCTATCTATCTACCGCGCCCTCTCTGCCTCTTTCTATATATCTATCATTCTATCTATCTATCTATCCTTATTCTCACCCACCTCTCTGCACTTGTTCCTCTCTCTCTCTCTCTCTCTCTCTCTCTCTCTCTCTCTCTCTCTCTCTCTCTCTCTGCCTCAATATATATCTGTCTTTGTCTTGTTCATCACTCTATCTATCCTTACTCTCACGCCCTCTCTGCCTCTGTCTGTCTGTCTGTCTGTCTGTCTGTCTCTCTCTCTCTCTCTATATATATATATATGAAGTAAATGGAAGTTAATCCGACAGTATGAATTTAATATTTTTAGAAAAAAAAAAAGGATGTTAATAGTTTGCTGACAGAATCTGTTTCGACCTTTTTAATAGAGCAGTCTTCATCAAGAGCAACATATATATATATATATATATATATATATATAATATATATATATATATGTGTGGTGTGTGTGTGTGTGTGTGTGTGTAAAATAAAAGGAAATTAATCCGACAGTGTGAATTTGATATATTGAAAAGACAAATGATGTTTACAAATGATTGGGATCATCAGGAGAGAATGTGCACCGTTTCGGGGCCTTCCTCTCAACGTTTTGAAAGATTCGTTGCTATACAAATCCAGGACAGAATGGACCTGGGAGCAATGGTGATGTAGGGGTGTTCTGCATTCCCCAGATCTCCAGAACTGGAACCTCACCATCAGATCATTTATCATCATACCAGAACATGAAGTCCCTCATCGCCTTCTAGCCCATATATGATAAAAAGGGTTGGGGCTTGCCATAAGGGCAATAGAGTTGAGACAATCATATAGGTGCTAGGGCTTGACGTGTCCAACTAATTGATAGGAGGAAGCCTCTCTGACCGCCCGACTAGCCTAAATAAGGGCCAAAGTTGGGTTTTGCATGTCATGGGCTGCTCATCCACCAGGATTCCGTCCTTAAGCATCATGGGTCACCACCCACAGCCAACCGTATATATATATATATATATATAAAATAATAAAATTCGAAGGCAATACAATGCGTAAAAAATAAAGACAAAAAGATGTCTTTATTTTTTACGCATTGTATTGCCTTCGAATTTTATTATTTTATAACATACTTAACAATGCTTCAAGCAAATTACCAATTACTTTTATATATACTAGCAAATATATGCACCCTCCGGGTGCAAGTATTTAAGTTTTAATGTAATAGAATATATTAAATTAGAAAGGCCAATGAAACTAAATAAGAATGCAGATAAAATGATTTGAAACAGAGGGGTGTATAATCGAAAAATAGAACAACTGAAACTTGCACTTCTATCACTCTCGTCTTTCATTACTAAATTTTCCTAATTTAATAACTTAGTTAAAATAGGAAGTAAAGAATAAAATCAGAATTATTTCTTCTCGTTAATCGATTTCTTAAAGATTTATTGAAGAGATTTTTGATCATATTCATTAAGATAAAACCATACGATTAAAAAATCAATAACACTAAGCACATATTTATTAAAATCAAATTTTTAATTTCAATGTGCAAATAAGCCTTCCTGTTCACACTGTAAACTGCTATTTTAGTGTATATATAAATACAATTGCATATTATTCATTTGTAGATATGATTAACAGTAATGTAAAACAATTTTATTAGAAATTGAGGTTTAGATAAAAATAAAATCATGAAGAATGTGGCGTAAATAACAAAGGGAATTGTGACTTGAGTAGTGATATAGTTTCGGTTACAGACAGAAAAGCAAACAATCTCCATTATAATAAGATATATATATATATATATATATGATATATTTTTTTTTCTTTTTTTGAAGGCAAAATAATGCAGATTCATGCTGAAAAACATATTTATTGAAGAATTCTTAATTTTCGGATAAAAATCCATCTTCAGAGAATTTATTATAGAGTTGAAAATGTTCCATCTGTGTTTTTTTTTAAAAAATCAACTTGGTTGTAGCGTTGAGTTGTTGGAGATATGAAATTTAGAAGTGGTCGTAATCTTCTGTTAAGCGAAAAAAAAAATTTCTATATATATATATATATACATACATATATATCACTCTATCTATCTATCTATCTATCTATCTTACCTCACCCTCTCTGCCTCTTTCTATATATCTATCATTCTATCTATCTATCTATCTATCCTTATTCTCACCGACCTCTCTGCCCCTGTTACCCCCCTCTCTCTCGCTCTCTCGCTCTCTGTGTCCTTGTCGACATTAGACGAATGTCATTTATCGGGTCCTCCTGTTGACAGGTGAGCAGGTGATAAACTAGCCCGCCCCCCTCTCGCCCCCCTCTCCGCCCCCCTCTGCCCCCCCCCCCTGTCCCTGCCGTCTCTGCTGGGGTCTTGTTTTCTGACAGCCAGGCAAATGCACAAAGTGCAGTAGTAAGTCAAATTACTTGAGTCACGCAATGGACGCAATTGATAATCGATACGCAATTAGATTAAATCCAGCGAGAACGCGACAGGTTTTACCTTCACCCATTTACCCCCCTCCACACACACACACACAAACACGCATACACACAGAAATACGCATGTATACATACACATATATACTTACACACACAGGTACATGCAAGCAAGCGCGCACATGCTGACCGACACACATGCGGGCACACACACACAAATGTTAATTGATGTATACGTGCGTGTAATAGACGGTGGTTTCTATATGAATATTTTTGGTATGATTAGGGATCTGCCGATGGTAGATAGATAGATAGATAGATAGATAGATATGAACAGACTAGAATAGATAGATTGATGGATAGATAGATAGATACATAGATAGATATATATATAGATATAAGCAGACTGGAGTAGATAGATAGATAGATATGAGCAGACTGGGGTAGACAGATAGATAGATAGATAGATAGATATGAGCAGACTGGGGTAGATAGATAGATAGATAGATAGATATGAGCAGACTGGAGATAGATAGATAGATAGATATGAGTAGACTGGGGTAGATAGATAGATAGATAGATAGATAGATAGAGACTGGGGTAGATAGATAGATAGATAGATATGAGCAGATGGGTAGATAGATAGATAGATAGATAGATAGATAGATAGATAGATATAGATAGTAGATAGATAGATAGATAGATAGATAGATAGATAGATAATAGATAGATATGAGCAGACTGGGGTAGATAGATAGATAGATAGATAGATAGATAAAGACTGGCTGGGGTAGATAGATAGATAGATAGATAGATAGATAATATGAGCAGCCTGGGTAGATAGATAGATAGATAGATAGATAGATATAGAGAAGACTGGTAGATAGATAGATAGATAGATAGATAGATATAGACTAGGATAGATAGATTGATAGATAGATAGATAGATAGATATGAACAGACTGGGGTAGATAGATAGATAGATAGATAGATAGATAGATATAAACAGACTAGGATAGATAGATTGATAGATAGATAGATAGATACATAGATAGATAGATAGATAGATACATAGATAGATAGATATGAGCAGACTGGGGTAGATAGATAGATAGATAGATAGATAGATAGATAGATAGATAGATACAAATGTAGATAGACATAGATAAACAGACGGAGATAGACAGACAAACAGATAGCTAGCTAGCTAGCTAATTAGATAGATAGATAGATAGATAGATAGATGTAAACAAATGAGATAGATAGATAGATAGATGTAAACAAATGAGATAGATAGATAGATAGATAGATAGATAGATAGATAGATAGATGTAAACAGACTGAGATAGATAGATAGATGGGTAGATATATACATACATACATACATACATACATATGAAAAGACTGAGATAGATAGATATATAGATATAAAAAGATAGATATGGACAGACTGAGATAGATAGATAGATAGATAGATAGATATGTATGTATGCATGTATCTATGTATGTATGTATGTATGTATTTAGGAATAAATGAATGAATATTTTCAAATGAGTAATACCGAACAAATTACAATTCTAAAACCTACAACCCACTGATGACGACCGGCGAAATGGTCGAAAGCGCTTGGGAAGAAAATATGGTACAATTTCTCCAACATCTGGATTCTGATATACGACTGCAGACAAAGATCTTAAAGATGAAATATTCCGTGGTCTTTTACAACACCTGCTGAAACAATAAATTGCTACCAAAATACACAACATGTACGAGGTGTGTTTGAAAGGTAATGAGACTGTTCTCACAAACAATTCATCTAAAATCCAAACAAAAAGCTAAATCGGTAATTTAGGAGAAAGTGCGTCCCGGTCTCCTGCCTCAAAAATTGCTACCCGGTGACTATCAAAATAACAACCCCAGCTCGTCGTAATTCTTGTTTATTTATCGTAATTTGTCGTAATTCTTCTTTAGATATGAAGATGGATATATAGTTTGGAATAGACTGAGATAGATAGATAGATAGATAGATAAACAAAATAATATAGATAGATATGAACAAATGGAGATAGATATTTTCGACAAGTAAATGTATTTTGGGGGGGGGTCGCTTCTTTTTTTGTCGTAATTCTTGTTTATTTAAACTAAAAACAAAGACATTAAACAAACATGAATAAAAAAATCTTAGTATTTAAAGTAATATAGATAAATATGAACAAATTGAGATAGATAGATAGATAGATATGAAGATGGATAGTTTTGAATAGACTGAGCTGGGTCGTTATTTCAATTGTCACCGGGTAGCAATTTTTGAGGCAGGAGACCGGGACGCACTTCCTCATAAATTACCATTACATACAAACTAAATCACAGCTCTAAGCATCTACTGTCGGCTGGGGCGTTAGAATGCACCGACTGCACCTCTGCAGAGGGGTAAGACTCCCCCAATGGGGCCACCTGTTGGCCGTGGGTGGCGACCCGTGATGCTTAAGAATAGAACCCAGGTGGATGAGCAGTTCATGACATGCAATACTCCACTTTGGCCCTATCTTGGGCTAGACGGTCGGCCGGAGAGGCCCCCTCCGATCAATCGGCTGGTCACGTCAAGCCCTAGCACCCATATGATTTTCCCAACCCTATTGCCCTTATGACAAGCCCCAACCCCTTTTTATCTTATGGGTGCTAGAAGGCGGTGGCTGCAGGTCTACATGTCCTGGGAATGACGTTAAACTCTATCTGATGGTGAGGTTCCAGTTTTGGAGGTTTGGGGAATGTGGAGCACCCCTTCATCACCATTGCTCCCTGGTCCACTCTGACCCAGAGTGGTAGTACCTGTTAGGGTCACATCTATGGGTTAAATAGAAAAACATGAGTTTATAAAAAAAATTGTATTATCCATTAAGAATTGATTTATTTCAAAACTTTATCGGCATTAAATGACTGTTTTCCCTAAAGAATATAAAGCACTAATTCCCATCCTTCTCTGTCCAGCTGGAAGGATCTATTGATGGCTTCAACGCAGTCAAAACTGGTTGCCTTTATGAGCCCATTCAGCTTTGGAAAAAATCACGATTTGACCTGCCCCAACTATTGTCCCTTCCCGCGCACGTCCAAAGCTGAAAGGGTCAGCTGGTAAATGACACAAGATACATTTGTTTAAATGTCTACATTTGGAAACTAGTTCACTTCATCTGTTCAGAGAATTCGCATTTTTCCTCGATGCATAGTCTACACTAGTATTGGCCGCCGAACAGGATACACACAAAACTATAGTTACAGATAATTAATACCATAATATGTTATCAATGATTTTCAAAACTGCTCTGCTATTTTAGCATTGAGCATTGAGCACATTTATGCTAAAACTTTTCAAATTCATTCTTCACTATATATACTAGCAAATATATGCACCCTACGGGTGCAAGTATTTAAGTTTAAATGTAATGAAATATTAAATTAAATCAGAAAGGCAAATGAAACTAATTAAGAATTCAAATAAAAAGATTTGAAACGGGGGGGGGTATAATCGTAAAATAGAACAACCGAAACTTACTCTTTCATCACTTCCGTTTTTCAATGCTAAATTTTCCTAATTTAACTATTTAGTTAAAATAGGAAGTAAAGAATAAAATTACAGTTATTTCTTCTTGTTAATGAATTTCTTTTAGGATTTATTGCAGAGATTTTTACTCATATTCATTAAGATAAAACCAAACAATTAGAAATCAATAATACCAAGCACATTTTTATTAAAATCAGTTTTTTTAATATCAATATGCAAATTAGCTTTACGTTTACACTGAAAACTGGTATTTTGTTGTATATATAAATACAATTGCATGTTATTAGTATTTAGGTAAGGCCAACAGTATTAATAATGTCAAACAGTTTTATTATTAATTGAGATTTAAATAGAAATAGAATCATGGAGAATGTGACATAAATAACTAAGGGAATTGTGTCTTGAGTAGTAATATAGTTTCGGTTACAGACAGAAAAACACACAATCTCCATTATAATAAGATATATATATATATATATATATATATATATATATATATGTATGTATCCTAGACAAAACCATTAAGCTCTCTCTAGATGATTAGGGAAAAGAGTAGGATCTGCCAAAATATCATCTGCTTTTCATTTTTAAAAACGAACTAAAATTTATTAAATTGATTATTGAAGGTCAAATTTTTGTCTAAGTCGAAAAGTAGTAACATAATGAGCATCAGTAAAAAAGCAAAATAATATTACACATATAATTTATTTTTGATATATTTTGATCAAGATGCCTATACATATATATATATATATATATATATATATATATATATATGGGAAATGGACTCGTCGCCCCGAGTTCAAATCTTGGACGTGGTAATTGCATTTCACTTAGCGCTAATATCCTTGGGCAAGGTATGAATTCTTCTCTCCCTCCAGCTATGGGTAAATAGTAGAGCAGATTGGGCTCTTTAACCTTGGTTAGGTAATCGGTCTAGGAGAAGGAAAACTCTGAATTCAAACCTGTTAAACTCCGCTTAAGAAATTGACCTTGTGTCACATCCTGCTCGTGCGGAGGCATTGGTAAATATCTTATTATAATGGAGATTGTGTGTTTTTCTGTCTGTAACCGAAACTATATTACTACTCAAGTCACAATTCCCTTAATTATTTACGTCAAATTCTCCATGATTTCATTCTTTTAAACATTTAGTTATTAATAAAAATTGTTTTACATTATTAATACTGTTGACCATATCTACGTACTAATAACATACAATTGTATTTATATATACAACAAAATAGCAATTTACAGTTTGAACGAGAAGGCTAATTTGCATATTGATATTTAAAATTGTATTTTAATAAATATGTGCTTGGTATTATTGATTTCTAATTGTTTGGTTTTATCTTAAGAAATATAACAAAAATCTCGTGGATAAATCTTAAAAGAAATTTATTTACAAGAAGAAATAACTGTAATATTATCCTTTACTTCCTATTTTAACTAAATAGTTAAAATTAGGAAAATTTACCAATGAAAACAGGGAGTAATGGAAAATGATGGAATAGTTAGTTTCAAAGTTGTTCTATTTTTTCGATTATACCCCTCTGTTGCAGATCTTTTTATCTGTATTCTTATTCAGTTCATTAGCCTTTCTAATTTAATATGATATTTTATTATATCAAAACTTAAATACTTGCACCCGGAGGGTGCATATATTTGCTAGTATATATATAATATAATATAAATATATATATATATATATATATATATATTATATATATATATATATATATATATATATATATATATATATATATATATAGAGAAGAGAGAGAGAGAGAGGAGAGAGAGAATGGGGGGTGTCGAAGAGAAAGATTCTGGCAAGGAGAACCCCCTCCCCCGCCGAAAAATGGCGGTTTTGATAATTTCTCCTCTTTTCAACGGCATTGCATCTCTGATTTCATTTTCAAGCAGAGACGACTGTTTATTGTAAATCGAGAAGAGGCAAACTGGGTGCGGGGTGGGACGAGATGGAATATTGGAATCGGGGAGTAGGGTGGGGGGTTGGGCGGCACTGCTGCTGCCGGTGCCGCTATTGTGTATATCGAAAGCGCGGAGCGGTGGTGGTGAAGGTCGGAAGACACACGTAGCAGGCAAAGAAAACTGAATTAACTACATTCCTATTGTTTCTCGGTTCGTTGCTATTCAACAGTGTTTCGTTTCTCCCCTCCTCCTTTCCTCCATTATCCCGAAACACCGATACTCTTTTCTCCCCCCCCACCTCCCGCCCGCCACTTGCTTCCTCAGCAAACACATCGCGTTTTACCCGCCTTTTATGAAACAGCTCTTCCCCCAGCCACACCCACACCCCCTTAACTCGTCACCGCAAACTCGCATTTCCACGAAAACCGCCGCAAATTTGATTTGAACTTCCGGTTCGTCTTTTCTTTCGCGTTTCTTTTTCACTTTCTCGTGAGAATCTGCGAGAAGACGGCAAATTGAGTATTTGCTTATCGGCTCCATTTCTCCAGTGTCGTTAAAATTTGGCGCGAAATGAAATTAACGGCGAATGATAATGGCGCTGTTAAATGCCTTTTGCATTTTGCTTAGCAGTTCAATCATTTTGGCTCCAATTGATAACGTTGATAATAATTCAAAAGAATTTAAAAAAAAAGTATTAATGATACAAATATGAAAATAATAATAACAATAATGATGATGGTGATGATATCTAAAACAATAATATCATTATTATTATTATTACTTTTATTATCATTATAATTAATAATAATAGTAATAATAATAATAATAATTTCTAATTAAAAATCTATCTAAAACATCTTACTCCCAATAATAATAATAATAATAATAATAATAATAATAATAATAATTTAATAATAATAAATAATAATAATAATAATAATAATAATAATTTAAAATAATAATAATAATTTAAAATAATAATAATAATGATAATAATAATAATAATAATAATGATAATAATAATAAGAAATAATAATAATAATAATAATAATAATAATAATAATAATAATAATAAGAAGAAGAAGAAGAAGAAGAAGAATATTTTTTAAAATTTTGAACCTACAACAAAATGGTATATGCATAAACCAGAATCTGTTCTAGAGAACGAAACGCATAAAAATCTCTGGGACTTTGAATTAAAAACGGATCACCTTATCTCAGCAAGAAGACCAGACCTAGTGTTGATAAACAAAAAAGAAAGAACTTGTCAACTGGTGGATTTTGCAGTGCCAGCAGATCACAGGGTGAAGCTAAAGGAAAATGAAAAAAATGGACAAATATCTGGATCTTGCCAGAGAACTGAAAAAGTTAAGGAATATGAAAGTGAAAGTTATACCAATTGTAGTTGGTGCACTTGGAACAGTCCCAAAAGGATTAGAAAAGGGTTTGGAAAGTTTGGATATCAGAGGAAGGGTTGAAACCATTCAGAACACTACACTTCTGCAATCTGCCAGAATACTCAGAAGAGTCCTGGAGACCTGAGGAGACTTGCTGTCACACAGACTCCAGTGAAAGACCATCAGCTGACGCTGATGTGAAAACTCAAAAGTAGTAAATAATAATAGAGGCAGAAAAATCTAGCGATGGCATGGATTAATTACAGAAAGGCGTATTGTTATATACTGACTTTTCACGTTACCAAATCAGCATATAATGTTATATACCTTTCTTACTTCTTACTCTGGTCGTCTATTCTTCTGGCCGGTTTTTGTTCTATCTTCTAACATTTTAGTCTGGTATATCTTCTAAGAGTCTGGTCTTTCTTGTATGGGGATTCCGGATCTGGTTTCTGTTAGAAATCACTCCTTATCAGAAGCCCTGTGCCATTGTTAGTTTTTAGGTAATAAACACAAGACTTCGATTTACGTTGATGTTACTTTATTCCAAATCCCCAACCCAGACAATCTGCGCAGATGAGGCTTACATGTTGCTAGCTCGGCTTCTAAGTTCTAACTGACTAACTAAGTTGCTTACTCTTTAAACCGGAACAGGGTTTTCTATCCTTCCTGTTCTCACGATTTATCCCCGGAAAGCAAGGTGAGATTGAGGTCAAGCGCCGTCACTCTCCCTCAAGGCCATCAGCTGTACTGATCGCCATTATGATTTCTACAATACCTTATAAAAGCATTAGGGATCCAATAATTATGTAACAGTATGACATGGTTCCACAAACATTGGAACCTTGAATGCTTGAAGATGTACAAAATATCGGACAAAGTAATAAAATTTATCACTAATGCCATGAAAAATTGGAAAGTTGAATTAACAGCAGGAGGACAGACCTTAGAAGAAGTGAAAATACAAAGAGGTATCTTTCAGGGAGACTCCCTATCCCCATTATTATTTGTTAAAGAAATAATGCCTCTTAACCATACACTTAGAAAATGTACAGGCGGTTACAAATTTACCAAATCAGAGGAAAAAATAAACCACCTTATGTACATGGATGATATCAACATTTTTTGCAAAAAATGAAAAAGAGTTAGAAACACTTGTACAAACAATTAGAATATACAGTCAGGACATTGGGAGGGAATTTGGCAATTAATAATGATGAATAATAATCAAGTAAAAATAATATGTAATAACAATAAAGAAATAATAATGAGTAATAACAATAGAGTAATAACAATAAGTAATAATAAAGTAATAATGATAAGTAATAATAAATTATAAATAAAGTAATAATAACAAAGTAATAATAATAAGTACTACTAATAAAATTAAAATAATAAATAATAATAACGAAGCAATAATAATAAAGTAATAATAAAGTAATAATAGTAAATTAGTAATAATAAATAATAATCATGTAAAAATAATAAGTAATAACAATAAAGAAATAATAATGAGTAATAACAATAGAGTAATAATAATAAGTAATAATAAATAATAAATAAAGTAATAATAACAAAGTAATAATAATAAGTACTAATAATAAAATTAAAATAATAAATAACGAAGCAATAATAATAAAGTAATAATAATAAATAATAATAAAGTAATAATAATGAATAATAATAAATTAATAATAATGAATAATAATCAAGTAATAACAATAAAGAAATAATAATGAGTAATAACAATAGAGTAATAATGATAAGCAATAATAAATTATAAATAAAGTAATAATAACAAAATAATGATAATAAGTACTAATAATAAAATTAAAATAATAAATAACGAAGCAATAATAATAAAGTAATAATAATGAATAATAATAAAGTAATAATAATGAATAATAATAAAGTAATAATAATGAATAATAATAAATTAATAATAATGAATAATAATCAAGTAATAACAATAAAGAAATAATAATGAGTAATAACAATAGAGTAATAATGATAAGTAATAATAAATTATAAATAAAGTAATAATAACAAAGTAATGATAATAAGTACTAATAATAAAATTAAAATAATAAATAACGAAGCAATAATAATAAAGTAATAATAATAAATAATAATAAATTAATAATAATGAATAATAATCAAGTAATAACAATAAAGAAATAATAATGAGTAATAACAATAGAGTAATAATAATAAGTAATAATAAATTATAAATAAAGTAATAATAATAAATTAGTAATAATAAATAATAATTATGTAAAAATAATAAGTAATAACAATAGAATAATAATAATAAGTAATAATAAAGTAATAATGATAAGTAATAATAAATTATAAATAAAGTAATAATAACAAAGTAATAATAATAAGTAATAATAATAAAATTAAAATAATAAATAATAATAACAAAGCAATAATAATAAAGTAATAATAATAAATAATAATAAATAATAATAATGAATAATAATCAAGTAATAACAATAAAGAAATAATAATGAGCAATAACACTAGAGTAATAATAATAAGTAATAATAAATTAATAATGATAAGGTAATAATAAAGGCTATAATTATGACCGCATCGCTCTCTTTCCCCAATTCCCGCCATATTTCGTATTTTTCTACATTTTCCTCTGAAACCAGATACCTAACCACCCCACACCCCCAGCGCGCCATCCTTTGTCTTTGAAATCACGTGACTCTAATCAAAACAATATACAATTACAAGAATGAGAGAGAGAGAGAGAGAGAGAGGGAGAGGGAGAGAGCGAGCGAGCAAGAGAGAGAGATAGAGATAGAGATAGAGAGAGAGAGAGAGAGAGAGAGAGAGAGAGTGATAGAGAGAGAGACCATTGCCAATTTCATATACTTTTGTGTAATCGAATTTAACTCTGAGATTCTGCAAAACCCATTTTCCCTCCTTTTTTCTTTTTTTTTTTGATTTTCCCTTTTGAAAATTCGATTAAATGCAATCAAAATAATTCGATGAGGAAAGGGAAGCCCCGTGGACAGAAGAGAATTGCCAGCAAAGATCATCGAAGAGAATCAATATACGTTGCATATTTCAAGGAAATCAATTAGAATTTCCGGTTTAATAAAATAAAATGGGTTATTTCCTATAAGTCTAACATAATAAAAGGGGAACCACTCTTGACTGATGAATTATTTATTTATTTTCACATTAAACTAACCCTAAACCCTAACCCTAACCCTAAACTCCAATTTAACCCTAAACCCGAACCCTAACCCTAACCCCGTCTTCTTCGGTTTGAAAATTTAAATTAAACTATGTATTATTGTTTATAAAAATATTTGGTTATTTCCTATAAGTCTAACATGGTAAAAGGGGAACCACTCTTGACTGATGAATTATTTATTTATTTTCCCATTAAACTAACTCTAAACCCTAACCTTAACCCTAACCCTAAACCCTAACCCTAACCCGTCTTCTTTTTTCCTAGTAGATCAATAAATAAATAAATAATTTATCAGTCAAGAGTGGTTCCCCTTTGTTTATGTTGGACTTATAGGAAATAACCAATAAATAAATAATTTATCAGTCAAGAGTGATTCCCCTTTGTTTATGTTAGACTTATAGGAAATAACCAATAAATAAATAATGTATAAGTCAAGAGTGGTTCCCCTTTGTTTATATTAGACTTATAGGAAATAACCAATAAATAAATAATTTATCAGTCAAGAGTGGTTCCCCTTTGTTTATGTTTGACTTATAAAAAATAAGAATAAAATGAATGAATAGATAGAAATACCAATTCTCGTGTTGGTTAACTGGAAATGTCTGAAAAATGGGACCAAGTAACTAATAGGCACCCTAGCAGGGATCAGTTTTGTGTTGGTTTGGTTTGTTTTGTTTTACGGCATATCAACCTCAGTGGGTCATTTAATGCCGATAAAGTTTTGAAATAAATCAATTCTTAATGGATAATACAATTTTTTTATAAACTCATGTTTTTCTATTTAACCCATGGATGGGACCCTAACAGGTACTACCAATCCGGGTCAGAGTGGACCAGGGAGCAATGGTGATGAAGGGGTGCTCCACATTCCCCAAACCTCCAAAACTAAACCTCACCATCATAGCGTTTAACGTCATTCTCAGGACATGTAGACCCTCAGCCACCGCCTTCTAGCACCCATGTGATAAAAAGGGGTTGGGGCTTGCCATAAGGGCAATAGAGTTGGGAAAATAATATAGGTGCTAGGGCTTAAAGTGACCAGCCAATTGATCAGAGGGGGCCTCTTTGACCGCCCGTCTAGCCCAAGATAGGGTCATGAACTGCTCATCCACCTGGGTTCTATCCTTAAGCATCATGGGTCACCACTCACGGCCAACAGGGGGCCCATTGGGGGTGCATATTTCAAGGAAATCAATTAGAATTTCCGGTTTAATAAAATGAAATGAAATAATAGATAAAAATACCAATCCTAGTGTTGTTTATCCAGGACCAGAACAAGGAAAAGTCTTATAAAACCACCGTTGCCTGGCGGCTCAACTGTTGCATAGCGCCTTCTTTACCGGCACTAAATAGGTATATGTTATATACTGGTCTTTTCACTAAGCCAAATCAGCATATAACGTTATATACCTTTCTTACTATTTCTTACTCTGGTCGTCTATTCTTCTGTCTTGGTCTGGTATATCTTTTATGGTCTCGTCTGGTCTTCTATTGAGGATTCCGGGTCTGGTTTCTGTTGGTAGGGATTTCTTGTTATCAGAAGCCCTGTGTCATTGTTTGTCTTTAGTAATAAACACAAGACTTCGATTTATGTTGATGTTACTTTATTCCAAATCCCCACCCAGACAATCTGCGCAGATGAGACTTACATGTTGCTAGCTCGGCTTCTAAGTTCTGACTAACTGAGTTGCTTACTCCTTAAACCGGAAGGGGGCTTTCTATCGGGGTTTCCGGTTCTCACGGTCTATCCCCAGAAAGCAAGGTCAGAGTGAGGTCAAGCGCCGTCACTCACCCTCAAGGCCATCAGCTGTACTGATCACCATAATGATTTCTACAATACCTTAAAAATGTATTAGGGATCCAATTATTATGTAACACTACCTTATCCCAAGGAAAGGCTAAGGGAGTAAACTTCGAAAACAAATCCGGAGCTGGAGTCCAGAAGATGGGCGGTGCTGAATCTCAGTACTTCCCAACAACTCTTGCGACATCACCGTTGCCAAACCGCATTGATTCCTACCTTTCCTTTGGATCACAACGGCTGTGTGGAGAGGGAGGATCTGCTGCTTGGGCGACAGCTCATGCTCCATAACAACATGCCCAGGCTACATAGTTTCCACTACAAAAAAAATACTCATGCCATGAGAGGAAACTGGACAATTTCCACCTCAGATTCCAACGCCGCATCCTACGAACCGCACAACTGCCATCATCTGTGAGAGTCGCCTACGTTGGTTTGGTCACGTCAGGAGGATGAACAAAGGCCGCATCCCCAAAGACCTACTGTACGGCGAATTGGCAGAGGACACCCGACCAGAAGGGAGACCACGCCTGCGCTTTAAAGATGTCTGCAAGAGAAACATGTAGACATGCCACATTAACACCAACACATGGGAGGCTTGTGCAGAAGACCATGCGATCTGGCGACTTCTTGTCAAACAAGGAACGTAAAGGAGTGAAAAAGAGTGGAAAGAAGCCGCCACGGAAAAGAGAGCCAAAAGGAAGTAGTGACAACAGCAACTCCAGTTGCAGTTACTGCACCAGAGATTGCCATTCAAGAATCGGTCTGTTCAGCCACTCACGCAGCTGCAGATTAAAAAAAACGGACACTACACCATCGTCTTTAGTAGACGGACGGATGCCAACAACCAACTGTGTTGATTAACTGAAAATGTCAGAAAAATGGGATCAAGTAACTAATAGGCACCCTAGCCGAGATCAGTTTTGAAAGGAACTGAATTTTCATTTTCACCGGTTTTTAGTAAACAAAATCAACAGCTGCAGCATTAAACAAAGGAAACTTGATATAAAAAAAGCGATAAGTACCACCAAAAGACAAGACAACAAGTAGTTGTAACTCAATACAGATCTAACCTTGTTGCAATCCTATTGCAGAATGCCCGAGTATATATGAAGCCTAATAACAGCATGGAAACCAAGCAGCCAATCAGAACTCAAGGAATGGAATCACCCAAATACACGAATGGACTATTCTTGAGTCCTAAGTACCCTAAGTACCAGCTGTCTTGGGGAGTAGTTCAGTTGTGCTTAGCCAGTTGCTGTTGTCCAAACCAACAGTATACTGTTTGACTGACAGGTTCAGTTGTGCTTAGCCAGTTGCTGTTGTCCAAACAAACAGTATACTGACTGACTGGCAGGTTCAGTTGTGCTTAACCAGTTCTGTTGTCCAAACCAACAGTATACTGACTGACTGGCAGGTTCAGTTGTGCTTAGCCAGTTGCTGTTGTCCAACCAACAGTTATACTGACTGACTGGCAGGTTCAGTTGTGCTTAGCCAGTTGCTGTTGTCCAAACCAACAGTATACTGACTGACTGGCAGGTTCAGTTGTGCTTAGCCAGTTGCTGTTGTCCAGACCAACAGTATACACTGACTGACTGGCAGGTTCAGTTGTGCTTAACCAGTTGCTGTTGTCCAAACCAACAGTATACTGACTGACTGGCAGGTTCAGTTGTGCTTAACCAGTTGCTGGTGTCCAAACCAACAGTACACTGACTGAGTGGCAGGTTCAGTTGTGCTTAACCAGTTGCTGTTGTCCATACCACAGTATACTGACTGAGTGGCAGGTTCAGTTGTGCTTTAGCCAGTTGCTGTTGTCCAAACCACAGTATACTGTTTGACTGCAGGTTCAGTTGTTCTTAGCCAGTTGCTGTTGTCCAAACCAAACAGTATACTGACTGACTGGCAGGTTTCAGTTGTTCTTAGCCAGTTGCTGTTGTCCAAACCAACAGTATACTGACTGACTGGCAGGTTCAGTTGTTCTAGCCAGTTGCTGTTGTCCAAACCAACAGTATACGACTGACTGGCAGGTTCAGTTGTGCTTAGCCAATTGCTGTTGTCCAAACCAACAGTATACTGACTGACTGGCAAGTGTTCAGTTGTGTTTAGCCAGTTGCTGTGTCCAAACCAACAGTATACTGACTGACTGATTTCCATACATCTATAACCTAAACTATGTCTCTGTCTCTTTCTTTCTATTATAAGGACTAGCAAATATATGCACCCTCCGGGTGCAAGTATTTAAGTTTTGATATAATAAAATATCATATTAAATTAGAAAGGCTAATGAAACTGACTAAGAATGCAGATAAAAAGATCTGCAACAGAGGGGGTATGATTGAAAAATAGAACAACTTTGAAACTAACTATTCCATCATTTTCCATTACTCCCCTTTCATTGGTAAATTTTCCTAATTTAACTATTTAGTTAAAATAGGAAGTAAAGGATAATATTACAGTTATTTCTTCTTGTAAAATTTCTTTTAAGATTTATCCACGAGATTTTTGTTTATATTTCTTAAGATAAAACCAAACAATTAGAAATCAATAATACCAGCACATATTTATTAAAATAAAATTTTAAATATCAATATGCAAATTAGCCTCTCGTTCAACTGTAAACCGCTATTTTGTTATATATATAAATAAATTACATACAATACATTTATTAGTATGTAGATATGGTCAACAGTGGCTTCGGCCTCTGGACCATTGCTATAATTAACGGCGTCGATCCCAGGGGCCATCCCCCAGGCAACACCTGCCCCTCGATTTAAAGGGGCAGGGCTGGGTTTATTGCCCAGTGCTGAGGCGCCCCCCTTGAGGGGGAATGCCGAAGGGATCGACGCAATTTTTCACCTGCCACTCCATGAGCTTCGGTTGTGGGTGGTCCCACGTTAATAGGGACTTTGTGCCTGACCCGTACAAGTGGGGTACGCGTAAATACAGTATGTAGATATGGTCAACAGTATTAATAATGTAAAACAAATTTTATAAATAACTGAAGGTTTAAAAGAATGAAATCATGGAGAATTTGACGTAAATAATTAAGGGAATTGTGACTTGAGTAGTAATATAGTTTCGGTTACAGACAGAAAAACACACAATCTCCATTATAATAAGACTATATAACACAGGTACTACCACTCAGGCAGGCTGCACGTTGCTCACGGGTCACAGTTTACCCCTGACTATTTAGATGGTACTCAACCACCTGATTCCTTAACAAATTGGTCAGTTTAGGCCATCTTGAAAAAAAATAACGTAAATAGTTTTGAACTTTTGCTAAAAAAAATCTCGCCAAAAAAAAAAAAAAAAATAACGAAGAGTTGTTACTAGAAAAACAGTTAATTAAAAGATAAAATTATCCCATTGGGAAAAATTACTCACCGTTATCTTGAAAAATAAGTAAAACAATCCGTTTATTTTTTTTTTACAACAGGGCACAGTTTCTTTATTGATATGTTTTAGCAGAACTCTGTATTCATGGTTCTTTTTCTAAACATCTCCCGTGTAGAAACTTATAAAAATCTTCTGATATAATTATTCAGACTTCTTATCTTTATATAAAAGTAAAAATCTTTTATTTTCGGTTCATTTTTTCATATTTTATTAATACAATACGTGGGGGTAGACTCCGTAAAAAAATTATTTCATCTAATATATTTTAGGAAAAACCTATTTCAAACATATTTTCATCAAAAGGTAAGTAATTATGGAAATGTTCGTGAAACGTGAAAATTAATTGATTGGCTACGTTAAATTTCAATTGATTTGACCGTGTGAAAATATAAACATTTGTTTCTTCCATAATTTTCATTATTTTCATAAGCTGAAATTTTTTTTTGAAAAAACATCAGGAGTTTTTTTTTTAAATTTAAACGTCACAGGGCGAATTGGTGGTACTTAAATAACAAAAAAAATGTGCCAACCTTCCCTATCATTCATTGTTCCAGGAAGGTCCTCTGTGCAGCATCCAGCATCTTTGCATAGTTGGTCAATGTAGGTCCTTGGTGGCGGCCCACACTAGCATGTCTGTATGTTGGCTTCCACAAGAGAACGTCGCTTATGAGCTCATCCTTGCTTCTCCGACAGTGTCCAGCATGCCTTGTTCGTCTCACTCGAATGGTTTTGTGAGATGGGAGGCAGGTGGCCATACAGCTGTTTCCTCGTGGGGTGCTGTTTCCAACGATTTGTTCAAAACTGCACGCAGCATTCGTGTGCAGCTCCCATCTATCTTATTCTCAAGGCGTCTCGTTAGGGTCCAGGTGGTGCAGCCATACCAGCAGTACTGATATAACCACATCCTGGAAGAATTGTCGATTTAAATTGTCAGTGAGGTCGGATTTCCAATTACTGATAATTTGTTTGTGGCCGACCACGCTTTTCCTATTCGTGTATTTATATCGCTTTCTGGAAACGCGTGGTGTAATGGTTAAAGTCATGGGAAATGGACTCGTCGCCCGAGTTCAAATACCGGACGTGGTAATTGCATTTCACTTAGCGCTAATACCCTTGGGAAAGGTATAAATTCTACTCTCCCTCCAGCTATGGTAATAATAGGGAAGATTGGTCTCTTTAACCTTGGTTAGGTAACCGGTCTAGGAGAAGGAAAAACCCTGAATTCAAACCTGTTAAATTCTGCTTAAGAAATTGACCTTGTGTCGTATCCTGCTCGTGCGGAGGGGTTGGTAATATATATATATCGCTTTCTGCGGATGAGATATTACTACCTAAGTATGTGAATTGTTCTACTGGCTTAAGAGGCTTACACTCAACACATTGATAAACTTACGTAATTCCTGAGGATATTATTACGTAAGCAGTGAATTAGTTTCGGTTACAAGAAAGGCAGATACCGTAGCTCCATTATGATAAGATTTCTCTTTATTTCATCTGGTGAGGCGTATTCGTGAAGAGCGAATGATAGACTAGCAGCGTAATGATGAAAGCATTTTTTTTACGGCCTACCTAATGGTCCGAGTCTTATTCGTCGCTGGCGTCTCTTCTGCGCCAACGCTGAAATTGGGCAGTAAATTGATTCGTAAAAATCGATCACCGTTTCATCGATTTGGGATGAACTGATTCAATGACCTATGAGAAAAGAGATTTATCGAATCGAAATTAGGACGGCGAAAAAGTGTTAAAAGAAGTTGAAAGGGGTGACAATTATTTCTTGGGCTTTTATATTCAGACGGATGAACATTTAAACACTAAGAGAAAGATGAGTTATATATACTAGCAAATATATGGCACCCTCCGGGTGCAAGTATTTAAGTTTTGATATAAAAAAATAGCATATTAAATTAGAAACGCTAATGAAACTAATAAGAATGCAGATAAAAGATTTGAAACAGAGGGGGATATAAATCGAAAAATAGAATAACTGAAATTTATTCTTCCATCACTCTCGTCTTCATTGTTATTTTTTTCTAATTTAAGTATTTAATTAAAAGATGAAGTAAAGAATAAAATGACAGTTATCTTTCTTGTTAATGTATTTTCATTTAAGATTCATTGAAGAGATTTTTGCTTATATTCATTAAAATAAAGCCAAACAATTAGAAACCAATAATACTAAGCATATATTTATTTAAATTACATTTTTAATATCAATATGCAAATTAGCCTTCCCGTTCACACTGTAAACCGCTATTTTGTTGTATATATAAATACAATTGCATGCAATACAATACAATATTAGTATGTAGATATGGTCAACAGTGGCTTCGGCCTCTGGCCATTGATATAATTAACAGCGTCGATCCCAGGGGGCCATCCCCCAGGCAACACCTGCCCCTCGATTTAAAGGGCAGGGCTGGGTTTATTGCCCAGTGCTGAGGCGCCCCCCTTGAGGGGGAATGCCGACGGGATCGACGCAATTTTTCACCCGCCACTCATGAGCTTCGGTTTGTGGGTGGTCCCACGTTAATAGGGCCTTGTGCCTGACCCGTACAAGTGGGGTACGTGGAAAATATCATGTAGATATGGTTAACAGTATAAATAATGTTAAACAATTTTTATTAATAATTGAGGTTAAAATAAGGATAAATTCATGGTGAATTGACGTCAATAACTAAGGGAATTGTGACTTGAGGAGCGATTTAGTTTCGGTTACAGACAGAAAAACACACAATCTCCATTATAATAAGATATATATTATATATATATATATATATATATATATATATGTTAAACACTAAGAGAAAGATGAGTTATATATATATATATATATATATATATATATATATATGTGTGTGTGTGTGTGTGTGTGTGTGTGTTGAAAAAAGAAATAAAGTATAGAATGGATGAAATAGGATATTTTAATCAATATTACTTACACGTGTTTCGGTCAGGAGTTTATCATGTGTACATTATTCAAACTATTATTATTTTTAAATAACCAAATGATTATTTATTTAGTTATTTAAAAATGATAAATTTGAATAAAGTACACATGGATAAACTCCTGACCGAAACACGTGTAAGTAAAATTGATTAAAAATATCCTATTTTATCCATTCTATACTTTCTTTCTTTTATTTATTTTTTCAACGTACCGTCAGATTCACTTCCAGTTTCATTTTACACACACACACACACACACACACACACACACACACACACACATATATATATATATATATAAGATGTTTGGATGTTTGTTTTTTAGAAGCATTGTTGAATAAAGTATATATTATTATTTATATTTTTGCTTGAAGGCAACATCGTACAGACTGTTTAAACCTTAATTAAGTCTCAAGTTGAAACATTCTGTACGATGTTCTACACACCGAACAATTCTTGCCGAGATTCACTTGTCATGATTATTTTCTATAATTATCGAATTTTATGGCGATATACGCATTGTAATTGCCTTCAAGCAAAAATGTAAATATAATAATAATAATAATAATAATAATATATATATATAATATATATATATATATATATATATATTAGAAATATTATTATGATAATGGTACACGGTAATAACCTACTCGAGTTTCACCATAAGGATCTTCAGGGTTAAATCCACTGGATTAATCAAGATATTGATTAATTGCAGTTGATTTCTCTACCAACGTATTGAGCACTTTATATTTGTTATATCTCTGCCTATCATTGTGAATCTTGCATCAACTAACCATTGTGACCTGTTTCACCGGTACGTCACCTTTTCTACAAATACCATATATAATATATATATATATATATATATATATTATATATATATATATTGTAATAGATCCAACAGAGAAGAGAAAAGTGAATATTTTAGTGTAAAGAAGGTCAGTAAAACGGTTTGAATTTTGTTTTTTGAAAAATTATTTTATTGGGGCGACACGTGTTTCTGACTGTTAAAAGCCTACGATTCTATGTTTGGAGATGCTCCCATAAATTTGGTATGAGCTCTCTAAGGAGTGATTTAAATTAACTTTCACTACTAAGCATATAAGCAATGATCGTTTGCTCACAAATTTGATTCTCTGTGGATCGTAAAAGTAATAAAACAAATCTATGTATCTAATAGTTTAAACAGCAGCCCGCGCTACAGCAGCTGTTAGTGCGCGAGGGATAAAGAAATCAGTCTGGCAAACAGTCAGTCGGAGTCCACCCTAGCCAAGGATAGTTGTTGTGTCTAGCCACACTGAAGAGGCGTGAATGCCTTAATATATATATAATATATATAGTTGAATGAAGTGACAAATAAAAGGTTTAGCTTTTATTCATTTTATTTAGGAACGATATTACAACCAATGGTTCCTGCAAAGGCATTCATCAGGTACCTGACGAATGCGTTAGCAGGAAACCATTGGTTGTAATATTGTTCCCAAATACATGAATAAAAGCTAAACCTTTTATTTGTCACTTCATTCATCTATCAACGCTCTATACAGATATTGAGGCACTCTTCTAATAACACTGTACGTTGGATTACTACTACTTTTTCTAGTATACAAGTGCCAACCATACACAGTATTATATATATATATATATATATATATATATAATATATATATATATATATATATAATATAATATAAAGATGTTGAAGGCAATTTACAATGCAATATGTGTTGAATTTATTTAACTTTTTTTTTTTTTTTCAAAACTAAATATTTCGGAAGTAAAATTCCATCTTCAGAGTTATTGAAAGTACTAGGTGATTTTTTATAGTACTTATCCCACGGCGATATTGTAATCTTCTGTTGTTTAAGATGTTGATGAACGCCGTATATTTGAAAATTTTTTCCGTGATGTTAAATCGGTTAATTCCGTGATGTTAAAAACGGCTCGGCTGCTCCCGCGCGTGGAAAATGTTCGAAACTCTTTTAATATATATTATATATATATATAATATATATATATATATATATATATAATATATATTAAAATAGATCCAACGAGAGAAGAGATAGGTGAAATATTTTACCGTAAAGAAGGTCCGTAAAACAGTTTGAATTTTGTTTTTGAAAAAATTATTTTATTGGGAGCGACACGTGTTTCGGTTTGTTTAAAATCCTTTTCAAACATATGATTCTATGTCTGGGTTCATATCTACCTGTCTGTGGAAGAATTTGAGTCCAACCGAATTAAACACCAAAAATTGAAGCGGGCTATTAGAAAGGATAATTTTTAGCCCAGCAACATTCAAAGTGGAGAAGTTCCAACATGTAGTTTATGTGGAAGAGCATGTCTCTCCAGGACTGGCTGGTGAGTCATCTGAGAAAACACAAGGATACAGTGTCAAATGCTACTTGGCACATAACTATGATGATATATAAAAAATAAAAAAAAAACAGGAAATGTTTTTACTCGCAACACGAGTTGACAGCCATTATGGGCCGAGTTAGCTCAGTCGGTAGAGTGTTCGGCTAGAGACCACAAGGTTCCTATTTCGATACCGGTCCTGCCAACTCAGCGTAATGAGTAGCACAGGGATCTGTGCGGTAAAGTAAGGAGCTGATGGTGTGGCGCTCCACCTCAGATGCTAAAACAATCTCTTGGTCTAGCGCTATTGAAAAGGGGATAGACACCCTCGCTGACTGGCTGATACCGACTTTAGGCCGGCCCGACGACTTTACTTATTTATATATATATATATATATATATTATATAATATATCAAGTCATCCACAGACACGTGTTTCGACGTTTACTTTTCATCAGTGGGGCTCGACTTTTTAACAGCTACTCTAGCCGGGAGCGAAACACAACAGAAATTTCGTTGCCAAGCTCCTTACCCTTACGGCTGTCAGAGACCGTCAGTCAGAGGCTAACAATTAATTGATACATACTTACAGAATGTAGTTTTTACAATCACCAGAGAACTCAAGTCTGTAAATAAGAGGTGAGTAAATGCCTTCCGCTAAACGCTGAAAGTTCAACTAATGTCTCCCTTCATATATATATTTTTGGGAGAATCTGTGCTTAATTGAAGTCGTACCTAATTTTGAAAGTTAATTAATTAATAATTAATTAATTAGGCGGGCATACCTATTCAAATGTAAGGCTAAACAAATCGAGAAAAACAATCTCTGTATGTACATTTCGGCATATTAGGCCCATCAGCAGAGCTATGGATAGAAAGACCGCCTCGTGCGTGATTCGAAACCCGTCTGTCAAGCTGACAGGCGAGTACCGTAACCTCCACACTAACCGGACCCTCTTAGATTTCCGTTTTTTGCTTAGAAGTAGGTTCCTATTCCGCTCATAGTGACTTCTTGTGCAGCGACAGTATGAGAAATTACATTTAATGGGTATGCCCGCCTAATTAATTAATTATTAATTAATTAATTTTCAAAATTAGGTACGACTTCAATTAAGCACATATTCTCCCAAAAATTGTCGGATAAAAAAAAAAGCCATATCATAAACACATCGCTTGTGTATTTACTTTCTCATATATATATATATATATATATATATATATATATTGTTGTTGTGTTGTTTCATCCGCATTTTCCTCTATTTTCAACCACATTTTGTTGGATTTACCCAATCCTTTACTCCTCATACATAGTCATCCACGGACACGTGTTTCGTCTTATCAAGTTTCTTCAGTGTGGCTAGACATTTGTAAGGTACCTACAGCCGGGATTGAAATCTGATCGGTTCAGCATCAGTCAGACACCTTAACCGCTAGACTATAGTCACCCACAAGAATGCGAAGGGGATGTTAACTGTTTTAATACATACATCTCTATGTATGTAAGGCCGCCATAGAGTGCTCCATCCATTTTATAGGAGAGCATTGTGTTTATGCTTTAGTTGGCGGTCATCAGGGCTAAGATCTAACTCAGATCTTAGCCCTGAAGAGCATTAAGCGAAACTTTTAGTAGATTCGTCTGACTCATTAGATTTATATATATAATATATATATATAATATATATATATATGTAGTCCGCCATTTCTCCTGTCTTTTGATACAAATTGTAGATAAAAGCAGACAGCGAATGGACGTCAAAGAGCAGCAAGCACATATTCCCGCGTAGATGCATCACGCGTTGCATTATGGGTAATCATTTCGACAGATACATGAAACGCGGGAAATCAATAGACATACGTTCGAACAGTCTGTGTCAAATCAAAGATTGATCAACCGAGCCACCTTTTGTCAAAGAAATAAAGAGGGAGGGGGAAGAGGGGGAGGGGGAGAAGAGGGGAGAGGGAGGAGAATGGAAGAGGGAGGTAGGAGTGCTTGCTTTCGAAGTGATTGGCGGTCTCTTGGTGCTGTATTTTAGGCACGCTAAATATTTCGCGCAGGGGAAAAAAAAAAAATCTTAAAACATTTGATAAGAAAATGGTTGAAATGAAAATGGAGTTTGTTTTTTAAAGATGAAAGAATTATTTAAAAATAATTTTATAACATTAAAACTTAAATACTTGCACCGCCTAAAAATTGAATGGTTGTGTTACATCACGAGATGTAGGAAATATCAAAATGATAATAAACAATGTATATATTTAACATATAACAATATTTGTTTTTATTATTCTCACTGACAGGGAATATAGTGGGATGGTTTTGGATAGAATTCAACATTGTGTGTATCATGTGTATGTCGTCATATGGACCGTCCTTTGTGTCATGTGCGTGTTCATCACATAGGCGTCCTTTGTGTTTTCATTAGTGTGTTTTACACATAGGGTCAGTGGACCTTGTCTGCTGACTCTCTGCTGTCAGTCTTTATTTAACACGGGATAGAAAATGCTTCTACCCTAAAGGTTCCTAGTTCCACAAGGTTTCCTAGTCGATACAGCCCTCGTCAACTCAGAGAATGAGTAGCACACGGATCTATGCAGTAAAGTAAGAAGGCTGATGGTAGGTCTGGTGCTCCACATCCTTGGTCTAACGCTAGTGAAAGGGGATGACTCCCTCACTGATTGGCTGATACCACCTTTAGGCCACCCCGACGACTTTACTTTCTTTTACTTTCCTTTTACTGATATTCCACAGTTAATATTCTATTTCTGTCTGTCTGTCGGTCCGTCTGTCTGTCTGTCACGGCACACATTAACATAAACACACGCACAGGCCCACAATATGTCTCTCTTTTCGACGTCCTCTCAGTGCTTTCTCATTTCTTCTTTCTTTGTATCTGTTTCTCTCTCTTTCTCTCACTCTCTCCTTTCTCTTTCTCTTCTCTCTCTCTCTCTCTATTCTCTCTCTCTCTATTTCTCTCTTCTCTCTCTTCCTTTCTCTTTCTCTCTCTCTCCTTCTCTCTCGTCTTTTCTCTTTCTCTCTTAACTAGCCAACCGTGCTGACGCACGTGGTCACTAGTTTTATTGTGTATATCTTCTTTTTCTTTCTTTCTTTCTTTCTTCTTCATTCCTTATTCTTTCTTTCTTTCTTTCTTTTCTTACTTTCTTTATTGTGTAATTCTTTCTTTTTCTTCTTTTTCTTCATTCCTTTTTCTTTCTTTCTTTCTTTCTTTCTTTCTTCATTCCTTAATTTCTTCTTTCTTTCTTTCTTTCTTTCTTTATGTGGTATTCTTTCTTTGTCTTCTTTTTTTCTTCATTCTTATCTTCTTTTCTTTCTTTCTTTCTTTCTTTCTTTCTCATCCTTATTTCTTTCCTTTCTTTCCTTTCTTTCTTTATTGTGTACATTCTTTCTTCTTTCTTTTTTCTTCATTCCTTCTTTCTTTCTTTCTTTCTTCATTCCTTATTTCTTTCTTTCTTTCTTTCTTTCTTTATTGTGTACATTCTTTCTTTTCTTTCTTTTTTCTTCATTCCTTCTTTCTTTCTTCTTTCTTTCTTTCTTTCTTTCTTTCATTCCTTATTTCTTTCTTTCTTTTTCTTTCTTTCTTTTCTTTCTTTATTGTGTTACATTCTTCTTTTCTTCCCTTTTTTCCCTTTTTTCAATTCTTTTCCCTTTCCCTTTTCCCCCTTTTTCCTTTTTCTCTTCCCCCTTTATTGTGTATATTCTTTTCCTTTCTTTTCTTTCTTTCTTCATTCCTTATTTCTTTTTATTTCTTTCTTTCTTTTTATATCCATTTCCTTCTTTTTAAATCTGTCTTTCTTTTTCTTCCTTTCTTTCTTTCCTCACTCTTTTTTCTCCCTAATTATTTCTCTCTTCAATTCTTCCCTCCTCCCTCCCTTCCTCCCTTCCTTTCTGTTGTAAAAACCTAAAATCCCAATCCAAAGTAACATGGCGGAATTCCCATAACTGGGTTCCCGTCATCCTTGCTGATCAAAGGGGAGCAACTCTAAGTAACTCTAAGCAACTCGTTAGGTCATATCTAATCTATCTTATCTATCTATCTCTATCTATCTTATCCTTTCTTTCTTTTGCTCATATCTATCTATCTATCTATCTATCTTCTTTCTTTCTTTCTTTCTTTCTTTCTTACTTTACTCATATCTATCTACTACTATCTATATCTATCTATCTATCTTCCCTTTCTTTCTTTGCTCATATCTATCTATCTATCATCTATCTATCTATTTCTTTCTTTCTTTCTTTCTTTCTTTCTTTCTTTCTTTACTTACTTTACTCATATCTATCTATCTATCTATCTATCTATCTATCTATCTATCTTCTTCTTTCTTCTCTTCTTTTACTTTGCTATCATATGCTATCTATCTATCTATCTATCTTTCTTCTTTCTTTCTTTCTTTCTTTCTTACTTTACTCATAATCTATCTATCTATCTATCTATCTTCCTTTCTTTTCTTTGCTCATATCTACTATCTATCTATCTATCTATCTATCTATCTATCTTCTTTCTTTCTTTCTTTCTTTCTTTCTTTCTTTTTACTTTCTATCTACTATCTATACTATTATCTATCTATCTATCTATCTATCTATCTTCTCTTTCTTTTTCTTTGCTCATATCTATCTATCTATCTATCTATCTATCTATCTATCTTTCTTCTCTTTCTTTCTTTCTTTTCTTACTTTCACTCATCTATCTATCTATCTATCTATTCTATCTTCCTTTCTTTTTTCTTTGCTCATATCTATCTATCTATCTATCTATCTATCTATCTTTCTTTCTTTCTTTCTTTTCTTTGCTCATATCTATCTATCTATCTATCTATCTATCTTTCTTTCTTTCTTTCTTTCTTACTTCTCTATCATCTATCTATCTATCTATCTATCTATCTATCTATCTATCTATCTATCTTCTTCTTTCTTCTTTCTTCTTTCTTTTTTCTTGCTCAATATCTATCTATCTATCTATGCTATCTTTCTCTTTCCTTCTCTTTCTTTCTTCTTATCTATCTATCTCATATCTATACTATCTATCTATCTTTTCTTTCTTTCTTTCTTACTTTCTACTCATATCTATCTATCTATCTATCTATCTATCTATCTTCTTCCTTCTTTTCTTTGCTCATATCTATCTATCTATCTATCTATCTATCTATCTCTTTCTTTTCTTTTCTTTCTTTTCTTTCTTTATCTATCTACTTTCTATACTTTCTCATACTCTATCTATCTATCTATCTATCTATTCTTCTTTCTTTCTTTCTTCTTCTAGCTCATACTATCATCTAGTCTATCTATCTATCTTTCTTTCTTTCTTTCTTTCTTCTTCACTCTACTCATATCTATCTATCTATGCTCTATCTTTCTTTTCTTTTCTTTCTTACTTTTACTCATAATCTATCTATCTTATCTATCTACTATCTATCTATCTTTCTTTCTTTCTTTCTTTCTTTTTACTCATATCTATCTATCTATCTATCTATCTATCTATCTATCTTTTCTTTCTTTTCTACTTTACTCTATCTATCTATTATCTATCTTTTCTTTCTTTCTTTCTTTCTTACTTTCTCAATATCTATCTATCTATCTATCTACCTTATCTTCCTTTCTTTTCTTTGCTCATATCTACTATCTATCTATCTATCTATCTATCTATCTATCTTTCTTTCTTTCTTTCTTTCCTTTCTTTCTTTCCACTTTACTCATATCTATCTATCTATCTATCTATTATCTATCTTCTTTCTTCTCTTTCTTGCTCATATATCTATCTATCTATCTATCTATCTATCTATCTATCTATCTAATCTTCTTTCTTTCTTTCTTTCTTTCTTACTTTACTCATAATCTATCTATCTATCTATCTATCTATCTAATCTATCTATCTATCTATCTCTCCCTTTCTTTTCTTGCTCAATATCTATCTATCTATCTATCTATCTATCTATCTTTTCTTTCTTCTTTCTTTCTTACTTTTACTCATATCTATCTATCTATCTATCTATCTATCTATCTATCTTCCTTTCTTTCCTTGCTCATATCTATCTATCTATCTATCTACTATCTTTCTTTCTTTCTTTTTTCTTTCTTACTTTCTCATATCTAATCTATCTATCTATCTATCTATCTTCCTTTCTTTTCTTTGCTCATATCTATCTATCTATCTATTATCTATCTATCTTTCTTTCTTTCTTTCTTTCTTTCTTACTTAACTATTATCTATCTATCTATCTATCTATCTATCTATCTATCTATCTTATCTATCTATATCATCTATCTATTCTTCTTTCTTTATCTTCTTTGCTCATATCTATCTATCTATCTATCTATCTATCTTTCTTTTTCTATTCTCTTCTTTCTTTCTTTTCTTTGCTCATATCTATCTATATCTATATCTATCTTATCTATCTATCTATTCTATCTTTCTTTTCTTCTTCTTTCTTTCTTTCTTTACTCATATCTATCTATCTATCTATCTTATCTATCTATCTATCTATCATCTTTCTTCTTTCTTTCTTTTCTTTGCTCATATCTATCTATCTATCTATCTATCTATCTATCTTATCTTTCTTTCTTTCTTTTTTCTTTCTACATATATCTATCTATCTATCTATCTATCTATCTATCTATCTATCTTATCTTTTTCTTTTTTTTTCTTTGCTCATATCTTATCTATTCTATCTATCTATCATCTATCTATCTATCTTTCTTTCTTCTTTCTTTCTTTCTCTTCTTACTCATATCTTATCTATCATCTATCTATCTATCTATCTATCTATCTTCCTTTCTTTTCTTTGCTCATATCTATCTATCTATCTATCTATTTATCTATCTATCATTATCTATCTATCTTTCTTTCTTTCTTTTTCTTTGCTCATATCTATCTATCTATCTATCTATCTATCTTTCTTCTTTCCTTTCTTTGCTCATTATCTATCTATCTATCTATCTATCTATCTCTTTCTTTCTTTCTTTCTTTTCTTTGCTCATATCTATCTATCTATTCTATCTATCTATCTATCTTTCTTTCTTTCTTTCTTCTTACTTTAACTCATATCTATCTATCTATCTATCTATCTATCTATATCTATCTATCTATCTATCTTCCTTTCTTTCTTTCTCATCATATCTTATCTATCTATCTATCTATCTATCTATCTTTCTTTCTTTCTTCTTTCTTACTTACTTTACTCATATCTATCTATCTATCTATCTATCTATCTATCTATCTTCTTTCTTCTTCTTTCTCATTCTTATTCTATCTATCTCAATCTATCTATCTATCTATCTATCTTTCTTTTCTTTCTTTCTTTCTTACCTTTACCATATCTNGGATTCTCCACAAACGGACACATATACTATATAAACACAAATATATATACTTACTAGAAGCATACGGAGACAACTTAGACAACTACACACACACACACACACACACACAGACACACACACACACACATATATATATAATATATATAATATATATTAATATATATTAATATATACTAGCAAATATATACACCCTCCGGGTGCAAGTAATAATGTCATAAGATTATCATATTAAATTAGAAAGTCTAAAGAAACTAAATAGAATGCAGATAAAAGGATTTGAAACATAGAGGGTATAATCGAAAAATATAACAGCTGTAGCTTCCTCTCCCATCACCTCCGTCTTTCCTTGCTAAATTTTTCTAATTTAACTATTTAGTTAAAAATAGGAAGTTAAAGAATAAAATTACAGTTATTTCTTTTTGTTAATGATTTTTTTTAAGATTTATCTCCGAGATTTTTGTTCATATTCATTAAGATAAAATCAAATAATTAGAAATCAATAATACTAAGCACATATTTATTAAAATCAAAATTTAAATATCAATATGCAAATTAGCCTTCCGTTCACACGGTAAACCGCTATTTGTTGTACATATAAATACAATTGCATGTTATTAGTACGTAGATATGGCCAGCAGTATTAATAATGAAAAACAATTTTATTAATAATTGAGGCTTGAATAAAAATGATTCATGGAGAATGTGATGTATAATAACAAAATGGATAGTGACATGAGCAGTGATATAGTTTCGGTTACAGACAAACAAACACATAATCTCCATTATAATAAGATATATATAAAAACATTATTCTACAAGTCATAGAGTAGGTATACCCAAAATGAGGCTAAACTGCGTTTAAGACAAAATGACTTTAGCCACGCCCCTCTACAGAAAATAATTTACCAAAAATCAGGGAATTATCGGATTTTAATGGAATTTTCAGTGTTTATTTATCAATGAATGATCTTTATAATGCAATATTTATTGTCCAATGCATTTTCATAATAAAAATCATTGTCCAATGCATTTTCATAGTAAAAATCATTGTCCAATGCATTTTCATAGTAAAAATCATTGTCCAATGCATTTTCATAATAAAAATCATTGTCCAATTCATTTATTGGCGAAAAACCCGAAGGTGTGAAGGGGGTAGGTGAGGGTGACTGGGGATTTGAAAAGAAAACAAAAGATGAAAAGGATGTGAATACACAAATCGTTTAAAAAAACAACTTTTTTTTCTTAAATCAAGAAAGTCGTCCAGCCAGTTGAGCAGGATACAACCAAAACAAAGTTCTCATCGTCACGTGTCAGACTCATTACTGGGATTTTATTAGATTAAAAAATATCTTCAAATGAAACACACATTATTTATTTTATTTCTATAGAGTGGACCGAAATATTTCTATAGATATATTTCTATATATGTGGACCGCGTGTTACGTTGCAATCCTCACGGTACTAAAACGATACAAGCACCGTAGTCTCTTTTCTTTCTTGGTACTAAAACTCCGATAAAAAATCATAACACGAGAAACATGTCGTCACAACTCCCAGCCTTTATTAACGTGCTCGTCTAGTGGCTTCTACCAGGGAGGAAGGGAGGCAGAGAGAACGAGAGAGAGAGAGAGCACTACTATTACTCCTGGGCTCTAATCAGGTCTGTACACTAGGCCCGCCACTGGCAAAAAGAGCACGAACCCTTCTTTCTTCCCCCACGTCACCACGTGACTTCCGGTCAACACCGACTTCCGCTTGCCACTCAATTCTTCGTTCGGGTCACACTACGGTCAAAACCATCGCTCTCCTCTTTGGGTCATCACTATTTTTTAAGCCTTTGTTATTTGTTCCTCCTCCTTCCATTAGCAGTTCTAGTTCACAAGGGTCATATTGCTACAATTCCTCCCTTACCATCATTCTAAAATTTTACCCGTAAAAATTTTCAAAAGTATCTCTTTTTTTTTCAAGAATATGCGTAATTATTCATTGATTTTTTTTTTTTTTTCTTCTATCCGATATAGACCTTCCTCTCTCGATAGAGCCACACGAGCATTCAATTTTACAATAATACAAAAAACACATACATATATAAAGTAAAAAGAACATTTACAAAATCATTAAAGCAGGTGATATTCTCCTCCTTGTTCCACAATTGTGCTCTGACCTTACCTACTTATTTGTTCATTTTTTCTTTCTTTCTTTTTTTTCTTTTGGAAATACTCTCTCCAATTTGAATTTTTTAAAAAAAATTACTCATTTATTTTTCATTCTTATCAATTGCAGACCTATACTGATTTATAGCTTTTTTTTCAAGCAACGGCGTTATCGTCGCCTTCTTCAGCTGGTCAATAATTCTTTTCTCTATTATTCCTTTTCTTTTTGTATCTATTCATTTTAATCCCTTTCAGTTTTTCATTTATTTATTTTTTTTTCGTCATTATTCCATCTCATATTCCGTGTAATTCGTATTTTCATTTACTCATTTTTCTCATCCTTTTTCTTTCTTTTTTTTTTTTTTCATTTCTATCTCTAATTTATTTCCGAGCGCCAAAACTAGGTTTTTCTGGAAGGTATCTGCTGTGTGAACAAACACTTGAACCACAGGCCTTTAAAGCTATCTTCATAGTCGCTGTTTGGTGGTGTATCATGTTTCCTTGTGGGCAGTACTGGTTGACCCCGGGTGAGCTCGCTGCTACTACCATAATCATTTGTACTCCCAGCGTTTTCAATACTTTCTTTCATTGCAACTCTAAGCATAGCTATCTTCCTTTCCATTAGCGGAACATATTCTTTCATTTCTCTGTAGTCACTATCTGACGGTGTGGTATTTACCTTAGCCCTTACTGTTTTAGGGGAATCTTTTGTGATGCTATTCACTGTTGGAGTTATTTTGTGGCTTTCCATTTTAGCCATTACTCCAAAATCATTTTATTATTATTAACGTCCGCCTGTCTGTTAAATTTCTCTTTTTTTCTTTTTTCTATTGGGACATAGTGTTCATTGTTCCTATCACCTCACCCGTGTGATTTGTACCCTCGGTATCCACATCACTATGTGAAGTATTACTATCCTTCTCGGAGTTTTCTCTCTTAATAGCTGTATATTTATCTTTATTTTCTGAGATATGTTCCGAGGACGTAGAATGGACTTGTGTGCCCTCCTTATTTGCCATTCATATTAGACAAAGCGTGGTGCTGATTTTTGAGGGCTATCCCATGCTTGTCTCTATTTTTAATTTGTTCGGATGTGCTTTTAGGGGTAGGTGCCATCCACTTTTTATTAATTTTTACGGGACAATTTCTAATGAGGTGATACTTGCTATTACACCCCAACAACGTCTAGTCTGGTCTCTATCACCTATCTGAGGATGCACATTGCAATTCCTCACTGTAGGTACGTTTCTACTCTGCTTGTTAAATTTTTTTCTATTGTTACTTGTTCTTAATCTATCCTCTAAAAGAGTTCTTTGATAGGCCCTATCCAACCCCTTTTCAACACGTTTTAAAGCACTCGTTACAGAATTTAATGCATCAACCAAGCCTGCGGTGAGATTCTGCAAAAACTCTTTAATAGTCTGAGACTCCATTTCGCATAAACAATTTCAGTCACCAGATAAGAGAAAAACTTGCACCAATACGAATGATACCAATAACAGTAATAACAAAACAAAAATACACAATTTGCAGAACAAGAGGAAAAAAAAAAATATCACCTACCTTGTCACTTCTACGTATATTTTCCTTTTTTTTTTTTTAAAAAAAGTTCTTTTTTTTTTCTTTAATGTTCATTAATTCCGTCTTTTCTTTTTTCTTTTTTTAAATTCACACGTGGACGTATATTTTTTTCTCCACGTGGGTTTCTCCTCCTTCTTTTATAAGTCCTTTTCTTCTTCTTTAAATCTTTTTGTTTCTTCACACGTGGCTCCTTTTTTTTTTTTAATTCTTTTGTTTTCTTCACACGTGGGTCCGTTTTTTTGTTTTTTTTTAAGTTCTCAATTGTCTGTTGACTCGTTGTTGTCGTTCATCTCCTTTAATAAGATTTTAAAAGGTTGCTCCCTTTTCTTTTTTCAAGGTGGGTCTTTTTTTTTTTTTTTTTTTTTTTTTTTTCTTTTTTAAGCCCTTTTTTCTCTTCAATGCTCGCTGTTGTTGCTCTTTCTTTTCTTTTTACTTCTGTTTTTTTTTTTTCTTTCTCTCTCGTTTCTCAACAGGTCACTCCCTTTTTTTTCGTCACACGTGGGTCCTTTTCTTGTTTATTTGACTCGCTCTTTCTTTCGTTTACGTTAGTTTCTGTTACAATTACGGCCGATGTCTTTTCTTTTCGTATCCCCTCGTTGTCGTGGTAAACTGGTTCTTTATGAGTCCGTGTCTGAACTCCGAGGTCAACGGGCACCAAAACGATATTGTTACGTTGCAATCCTCACGGTACTAAACGATACAAGCACCGTAGTCTCTTTTCTTTCTTGGTACTAAAACTCCGATAAAAAATCATAACACGAGAAACATGTCGTCACAACTCCCAGCCTTTATTAACGTGCTCGTCTAGTGGCTTCTACCAGGGAGGAAGGGAGGCAGAGAGAACGAGAGAGAGAGAGCACTACTAGATTACTCCTGGGCTCTAATCAGGTCTGTACACTAGGCCCGCCACTGGCAAAAAGAGCACGAACCCTTTCTTTCTTCCCCCACGTCACCACGTGACTTCCGGTCAACACCCGACTTCCGCTTGCCACTCAATTCTTCGTTCGGGGTCACACTACGGTCAAAACCATCGCTCTCCTCTTTTGGGTCATCACTATTTTTTAAGCCTTTGTTATTTGTTCCTCCTCCTTCCATTAGCAGTTCTAGTTCACAAGGGTCATATTGCTACACCGCGTAAAGACCTATAGTTGGGATACTATGTCCCTTAAATCCTAATGGACAAAGATATAACTTGTCTTGTGCATATCTGGAGATCCCAGATGAAAGAGTGTTAGTTTCCCGGGGCTCTTTTCAAATAGACAGGTTACCACGCCCTCTAGTGGCAATCTGTGGCGAAATTGAAGGGCAGAGCTGTGGACGAGCGGATTCCCAGCCTTCACAAACAAAGCACGTCAGGATATGTTTGGCCTCTGCGAATGGGGGGGGGGGTGGGGGCGAGTGGCCACGGATATTTGAACTCGCTACCTCCTCGTAGCTGAATGCTGTTGGCAGAGACCCGGATGACACCAGTCAGAATTTGCATAAGCGTGGCCGAGCGATGATAAAAAACGGAAAGTGACTGATACTGGGTGAGAGAGAAAAAAGCAAGTTGGTTAGACCAGAAGTGAAATTTGACGACTGCTGTGTTTGGGGGTGTCAAGAAGTGAGAGTAACGTGCTCAGTTGGTAGCGACTATAAAAATACATTGGACAATGATTTTTACTATAAAAATACATTGGAAATTATTTTTTACTATAAAAATGCATTGGAAATTATTTTTACTATAAAAATACATTGGAAATGATTTTTACTATAAAAATACATTGGAAATGATTTTTACTATAAAAATGCATTGGAAATTATTTTTTTACTATAAAAATGCATTGGAAATTATTTTTACTATAAAAATGCATTGGAAATAATTTTTACTATCAAAATGCATTGGAAATGATTTTTACTATAAAAATGCATTGGAAATGATTTTACTATAAAAATGCACTGGAAATAATTTTTACTATAAAAATACATTGGAAATGATTTTTACTATAAAAATACTATTAACAAAATAAAGATGCAACAAGGGAAGATAACCCTTTGCCAAATCAATCCCATCTAAACAAGGGAAGATAATCCCTACGTCTGTATCCATGCGTATCTGAAGTCTGATGCTTTTTATACGAAATTGAACGCTTTTATCACATGCATGCTATTCGGCATTACTACCCGTTTTCTACAAGATATTTACAATTTTAAACCACCCTGTCGGCTGGGGCGTTAGAATGAACCGACTGCACCTCTGCAGAGAGGTAAGACTCCCCTAATGGGGCCACCTGTTGGCCATGGTTGGCGACCCGTGATGCTTAAGGATAGAACCCAGCTGTATGAGCAGTTCATGATTTGCAATACTCCACTTTGGTCACGTCAAGCCCTAGCACCTATATGATTACCCCAACCCTATTGCCTTTATGGCAAGCCCCAACCCCTTTTTATCATATGGGTGCTAGAAGGCTGTGATTGAGGGTCTACATGTCCTGGGAATGACGTTAAACTCTATTTGATGGTGAGGTTCCAGTTTTGGAGGTTTGGGGAATGTGGAGCACCCCTTCATCACCATTGCTCCCTGGTCCACTCTAACCGGGAGTGGTAGTACCTGTTAGGGTCCCATCTATGGGTTAAATAGAAAAACATGAGTTGATTAACAAAATTGTATTATGCATTAAGAATGAATTTATTTCAAAACTTTGTCGGCATTAAATGACCCACCGAGGTTGATATGCCGTAAAACAAAACAAAACAATTTTAAAGACTGACTTAAATATTTGTGGTGTTATTAAAAGCGAATTATATCCAATGCAAATAACAAGGACACTTTTAAAAATCTCCTTAAAATCTCTTTATAAAATAGGTGTTGTTTTCAACGTAAAATTGATATGTGTAAAGTAGGCAATGCCAAAATGTTGACTCAATTAATTAAATCGATTATCTAAGTTCAAAGTTTTTCTCTAAATCGAAAAGTAGTAACATAATGAGCATCAGTAAAAAAAAAAAAAAAAAAAAAAAAAAAAAATGATATTACACATGTAATTAATTTTTAATACATTTTAAACTATTTTTTCGGTCAATTTTGCTCAAACATATCGTAAACATATCCGTAATCGTTAAGATTACGGAAAATTAAAATGTTGAAATGAAATAAGTCATGCATTATAACATTCATTGATTTGTGAATCAACCTAGAAAAGTCCGTTAAAATCGGATAATTTCCTGATTTAAAATTTTTTTTTTCAATTGGTGGTTGGGGGTGAATTTATTTTGTAAAATACGGATTTTATGGGAACTAGTTTAAAGTAAGAATTCTGACTGGGGATACCGAAGGTAGAGTGTGACAATGACCGAATAAGACGAGAGTTAATAGATATGGCAAGATAAGAAATGTGGTAAGATAGGACATTTTCTCGAAATAAGACCATCCAGGATTTTACATTTCCTAAAAGAAGTGGGATTGTACTAAAAAATATGACCGCCCTGTCGGCTGGGGCGTTAGAATGCACCAACTGCACCTCTGCAGAGGGGTAAGACTCCCCCAATGGGGCCACCTGTTGGTCGTGGGTGGCGACCTGTGATGCAAAAGGATAAAACCCAGATGGATGAGCAGTTCATGACCTGCAATACTCCACTTTGGCTCTATCTTGGGATAGACGGGCGGTCGGAGAGGCCCCCTCCGATTAATTGGCTGGTCACGTCAAGCCCTATCACCTATATGATTTTCCTAACCCTATTGCCCTTATGGCTAGACTCAACCAGTAACATTACTGATAGAATAGGGCTATTATATGTATAATGTAAATATATTGCTAATGATTTTACTATAGAAATGCATTGAAAATCAGAAAAAAAGGGATTGTCAGTGGTCAGGAATTAATACAAGCATTACTGATAGAATAGGGCTATTATATGTATAATGTAAATCTATTGCTAATGATTTTACTATAGAAATGCATTCTAAATCAGGAAGAAAGGGATTGTCAGTGGTCAGGAATTAATACAAGCATTACTGATAGAATAGGGCTATTATATGTATCATGTAAATATATTGCTAATGATTTTACTATAGAAATGCATTTAAAATCAGGAAGAAAGGGATTGTCAGTGGTCAGGAATTAATACAAGCATTACTGATAGAATAGGGCTATTATATTTATAATGTAAATATATTGCTAATGATTTAACTATAGAAATGCATTGAAAATCAGAAAGAAAGGGATTGTCAGTGGTCAGGAATTAATACAAGCATTACTGATAGAATAGGGCTATTATATTATAATGTAAATATATTGCTAATGATTTTACTATAGAAATGCATTGAAAATCAGAAAGAAAGGGATTGTCAGTGGTCAGGAATTAATACAAGCATTACTGATAGAATAGGGCTATTATATTTATAATGTAAATATATTGCTAATGATTTTACTATAGAAATGCATTGAAAATCAGAAGAAAGGGATTGTCAGTGGTCAGGAATTAATACAAGCATTACTGATAGAATAGGGCTATTATATTTATAATGTAAATATATTGCTAATGATTTTACTATAGAAATGCATTGAAAATCAGAAAGAAAGGGATTGTCAGTGGTCAGGAATTAATACAAGCATTACTGATAGAATAGGGCTATTATATTTATAATGTAAATATATTGCTAATGATTTTACTATAGAAATGCATTGAAAATCAGAAAGAAAGGGATTGTCAGTGGTCAGGAATTAATACAAGCATTACTGATAGAATAGGGCTATTATATTTATAATGTAAATATATTGCTAATGATTTTACTATAGAAATGCATTGAAAATCAGAAAGAAAGGGATTGTCAGTGGTCAGGAATTAATACAAGCATTACTGATAGAATAGGGCTATTTATATTATAATGTAAATATATTGCTAATGATTTTACTATAGAAATGCATTGAAAATCAGAAGAAAGGGATTGTCAGTGGTCAGGAATTAATACAAGCATTACTGATAGAATAGGGCTATTATATTTATAATGTAAAATATATTGCTAATGATTTTACTATAGAAATGCATTGAAAATCAGAAGAAAGGGATTGTCAGTGGTCAGGAATTAATACAAGCATTACTGATAGAATAGGGCTATTATATGTATAATGTAAATATATTGCTAATGATTTTACTATAGAAATGCATTGAAAATCAGAAAAAGGGATTGTCAGTCAGGAATTAATACAAGCATTACTGATAGAATAGGGCTATTATATGTATAATGTAAATATATTGCTAATGATTTTACTAGAAATGCATTGAAAATCAGAAAAAAAGGGATTGTCAGTGGTCAGGAATTAATACAAGCATTACTGATAGAATAGGGCTATTATATGTATAATGTAAATATATTGCAAATGATTTTACTATAAATGCATTTAAAATCAGGAAAGGGATTGTCAGTGGTCAATACAAGCATTACTGATAGAATAGGGCTATTATATTATAATGTAAATATATTGCTAATGATTTTACTATAGAAATGCATTGAAAATCAGAAAGGTATTGTCAATGGTCAGGATTTAATGCAAGCACTATTGATGTCTATTTTAATGTTGGATATAACAATATTTCTAATGGTTTCATTTATATAAATGCGTTACAAACGAGAAAATCAAAATGTTTGTCCTTTGTCTGGTATGAAAGCAAACACAGACTGTCATTCTATGTCTAACTGGCAAGAAACCACGTTTCCGGTTTTGTAGAAAAGTGGCACATATGTGCATCCATAGTTTGAAAAGGAAGCGCAATTTCCCCAACTTCAATCTGTCTCTGTCACAATAGCAAATACTTTGTTATGTATTCTGCTACTGAAATGCCCTTTGTGGATTTACATCTCCAAGTTCCCCCCACCCCACCCGACTCTCTCTCTCTTTCTCCCCCCTCTCTCTCTCTCTCACTTTCTCTTTCTCTCTCTCTCTCTCTGTAATTCTGGGCAGGTGATCTTTATTTAGCACCAAGCATCGAACTGAATCAGGGATTTGCATTCGATTACTTGATCACGTCATTGATTTTTTGTTTTGTCTTTTTTTTTCGCGCTTCTTTTTCGCGCTTCTTTTTCGCTCTTATTCGCCGCCATTTTCTTTTTGTTTTTATTTTCTTTTACAAAATTCGTCTTCATTTTTTTTTCTTTTTTCTTATTCTTCTTCGGTTTTATTATTGAAGACCAAAACATTTTTGACTTTTGCTGTCCGTTCCTTATTTAATTTGGTGATTTTTTGATATTTTTGAAAATTCATTTTCATTCTTTTTTTATTTTTTGTTTCCAATAAATGTGTCACTTGCATTTTTGAAAGAGTAATATCATCATTTTTTAGTGAATAAGATTTTTCTTTCCTTTATATTCTTCCATATTTCTTTTATCTTTATTATTTCCATATAAGTTACTTCTTTCTTTCTTTCATTTTTTCCTTCTTTCTTTCTTTCTTTTTCTTCCAATTATTCTACTCTTTTCTTCCTTTGTTCTTTCTTTCTTTCTTTTTTTCTTTCTTTTTATTCAATTATTCTACCCTTTTTCTTTCTTTCTTTCTTTCTTTCTTTCTTTCTTTTCCCTTTCCTTCTTTCTTTCTTTTATTCCAATTATTTTAACCTTTCTTTCTTTCTTTCTTTTTTCTTTCTTTTTTTCCAATTATTTTCCCTTTCTTACTTTCTTTCTTTTCATTTCGCAAGTCCTCTTTCTTTCTTTCTTTCTTTCTTTCTTTCCTTCCTTCTTTTCTTTCCTTATTTCTTTCTTTCCTTCTTTTTCCTTTCCTTCTTTCTTTCTTATCCAAATATTAAACTCGTCTATTCACCGATTTCTTTTTTACATCTCTTCACAAATTTGTACTCATTTCTTTTATCATTTAATTATTTTCTTTCTTTCTTCTTCTTCTTCTTCTTCTTCTTCTTCTTCTTCTTCTTCTTCTTCTTCTTCTTCTTCTTCTTCTTCTTCTTCTTCTATTATTTAATTATTCAATAATTTTCTTTTTTTTCTTCTTCTTCTCTTCATCTTATTCTTATTCTTTTTCTTAAAATCCCTACGTCCTTCTTCTTCTTCTTCTTCTTCTTCTTCTTCTTCTTCTTCTTCTTCTTTCTTCTTCTTCTTCTTCTATTCCTATTCTTCTTCTTCTTCTTCTTCTTCTTCTTCTTCTTCTTCTTCTTCTTCTTCTTCTTCTTCTTCTTCTTTCTTCTTTCTTCTTCTTCTTCTTCTTCTTCTTCTTCTTATTCCTACCTTCTTCTTCTTCTTCTTCTTCTTCTCTTCTTTCTATTATTCCTCTTCTCTTCTATTATTCCTTCTTCTTCTTCTTCTTCTTCTTCTTCTTCTCTTCTTCTTCTTCTTCTTCTTCTTCTTCTTCTTCATTCTTCTTTCTTCTTCTTCTTCTTTTCTTCTTCTATTTCCTATCTTCCTTCTTCTTCTTCTTCTTCTCCTCTTCTTCTCTTCATGAATTATTCCATATTAATTCATCTTTTCCAGCCATATATTTACGCTAGTATAAATGCCCCCCCCCCATCCATTACGACCTTGCATCCCATTTTACCCGGGGTGAATGGATTGCGGGGGGTGGGGGTGGGCCTGGAAATACCGGCACTACTTGCAGACTTTTAGAGATTTCCTTATTATTCCATTTATTGCCAACATTTTTCAAAATTTCTTCTTTTTTTTCTTTTTCTCACCAAATTTTCTTTTTTTCTCTCTTTTCATTCCTCATTCGTCTAACATTTAACACTTTTTACTGTATTTTTCTTCTTCAATTTCCTTTTTCTTTTCTTCCTTTTACTTTTTTCTTTCTTTTTTCATTCTCTTTTATTCCCTTTATTCTCATGATCTCAACTTCGATATATTCTTTCATTCTCTTTCTTTTTTCATTTTTTTTTCTTTCTTATTTTTTTGTACATTTTCTTTGATTTTTATTTTTTCCTTTCTCGCTGACTTCTTTGTCAGATTACTGTGTAATTTTTTCAATTTCATTTCAGTTTTATTTCCTTCATTCTTCTTTCTTCCATTTTCTTTTTCTTCCCTTTTATTCTTATTTCTTTCCTTTTCATCTTTCTTTCTTTCTTCCATTTTTTCTTTCTATTTTCATTCTTTTTTTCACCCCTTCATTCTTCTTTCCTTCATATTTCCTATTTCTTTCTTTCTTTCATTTTTTCTTTCTATTTTCATTCTTTTTTCAC
>CM042175.1:2855993-2861310 GCA_023376005.1 Doryteuthis pealeii
AAGAAGAAGAAGAAGAAGAAGAAGAAGAAGAAGAAGAAGAAGAAGAAGAAGAAGCGAACATGATCCCTGGTCTGTCTGTATGTCCCGCTCGTTTGAAACCAAGATAGAGAGAGAGAGAGAGAGAGAGGGAGAGAGAGAGAGAGAGAGAGAGAGAGAGAGAGAGAGAGGAGAGAGAGAGAGAGGGGGAGGGTAGAGAGATTGCTGCAATGGCGAACGCAAGAAGACAAATTAGATTTCGTTAGTGAAACTCCCATTCCGCTATCTGCCATTGCAGATTGTCTTATCATCTTGTTCAACTCGAACTTCAGAAGCTTTCAACACCACCGGATCTAACTCAACTTCCTTCCGGTGTAGACGACCAATCATTTCCCCCCTGTTTTCCTGAGTGCTGCAGAGTAGAGGGAAATGCAGTGGGTCGCGGTGGTGGTAGTGAGGGGCTATTATTTTCAGCGTTGATGACACATCTGCTGAGGGCTACGAATTAAAGAGATCGAATATAGACGGCATTTATCAATTATATTGCTTTCTGGAATCGATAGCGGAAAGGATTTAGCTGAGATTTTTAAAAAAAGACGAAGGTTTATATTGAATTAAGATGTCGGCAAACCTTTGAATCGATATTTGAAATTGGAAAAGAGATAGTGTGGCCTTCATAGTCGGCCAAAAGATTCCATGAATTGTGACCTAATTGCAAAAAAATATTTCCAATGCATTTCTATAGTAAAAATCCTTTTCAATGTATTTTTATAGAAAAAATCATTTCAAATGCATTTTTATTAGTAAAAACATTTCCAATGCATTTTTATAGTAAAAATCATTGTCCAATGCATTTTATAGTAAAAATCATTGTCCAATGCATTTTTTAGTAAAAATCATTTCCAATGCAGTTTTATAGTAAAAATCATTTCCAATGCATTTTTATAGTAAAAATCCCTGTCTAATTCATTTTTATAGTGAAGATCATTTCCAATGCATTTTTGTAGTAAAGATCATTTCCAATTCATTTTATAGTAAAAATCACTGTCCAATGCATTTTATATTAAAAAATTATTGTCCAATGCATTTTCATAGGAAAAATTATTGTCCAATGCATTTTCATAGGAAAAATTATTGTCCAATGCATTTTCGTAGAAAAAAATCATTGTCCAATGAATTTTCATAGTAAAAATTATTGTCCAATGCATTTTCATAGGAAAAATTATTGTCCAATGCATTTCATAGGAAAAATTAATTTTCATAGGAAAAAATTGTCCAATGCATTTTTCATAGGAAAAATTATTGTCCAATGCATTTTCATAGGAAAATCATTGTCCAATGCATTTTCATAGGAAAAATTATTGTCCAAGCATTTTCATAGGAAAAATTATTGTCCAATGCATTTTCATAGGAAAAATCATTGTCCAATGCATTTTCATAGGAAAAATATTGTCCAATGCATTTTCATAGGAAAATTATTGTCCAATGCATTCATAGTAAAAATTATTGTCCATGCATTTTCATAGGAAAAAATTATTGTCCAATGCATTTCATAGGAAAAATTATTGTCCAATGCATTTTCATAGTAAAAATTATTGTCCAATGCATTTTCATAGGAAAAATTATTGTCCAATGCATTTTCATAAGAAAAATTATTGTTGCATTTTCCAATGCATTTTCATAGGAAAAATTATTGTCCAATGCATTTTCATAGGAAAAATTATATGGATTTTTTTCGCTCAGGATTTGAACCCTGCATGATAGAATCAACCTCCTGCAACGATTGCCTTAAAGCCACGACTTCAGAAACATATTACAGATATTTGCTGTGAAGCGGTCGTCTCATTGGGAGAAAAATCAGCATGAATAATTTCCTAAAATATGAAATGTTGTTGCTTATTTTATAGTAGCAACGGTTACCCGGCGTCGCCTGGGTAGAGAGGGATTTTTTAAAAGTTAGTCCCGCAGATCCATTATTACTGAATCGTGAATTGAATCCTCGTGGGATGCCCCATTGAAATCCCTATGTAAAAAAAATAGACCTTGCATTGATCCAGCTACTCTGAAAAGAAATGTTAATGTCTACTATCTAAAAATATTAAATGAAAAAAAAAAAAAAAAGAAATTCCATATTGTTATCATTTAAATTTTATTTTCTAATTATCTTCACGAATATAAATCAAATCTCTACTATTTTTGCTCAAAAACCAAGCCCTGGTGATATTTAATGTGTATATATATTTACTTTGTCGTTTATTGTTTTATTTTCGAGGTTTCCTCCGGACATATAGATTCACACAACTGCCCTTTATATATGTACTAGCAGTGGCTACCCGGCGTCGCCTGAGTAGAGGGGGATTTTTTACAGTTAGTCCCGTAGATCCATTATTACTGAATCGTGAATTGAATCCTCGTGGGATGACCCATTGAAATCCCTATGTAAAAAATTAGACCTTACCTTTATCCAGCTACTCTGAAAAGAAATATTAATGTCTACTATCTAAAATATTAAATGAAAAAAAATCCATGCTGTTATCATTTAAATTTTATTTTTTAATTATCTTCACGAATGTAAATCAAATCTCTATTATTTTTGCTCAAAAACCAAGCCCTGGTGATAAGTTTCCTCCGGACACACATATTACACACAACTGCCCTTTATATATGCATAGGTAGATTAGAAAGACTAACGGAATTAAACGAGAACCAATTTAAAAAAAGATTGCATTTAAGTTTTGATGTAATAAAATATAGTAAATTAGAAAGACTAAAGAAATTAAATAAGAACGTATATAAAAGGATTACACTTATTTTAATTATATCTTGATTGGTTTCTGTATACGAATCATTCATAGGATTGATTTTAATACTTTGGAGAATAAAACAATTATATTGGAGATCAATAACACCAAGTAATTATTTATTAAGCCCGGTATTGTTAAAACCATTATATAATCAAACTAGTTTTGTTCGACAAGTTAATTGAATATCAAAATCGATGGGCGGTCAGTAATCAGAGTGGCGTTGCTGACCGACGAAATTAGGTTATTTTCCGTCCTTGCAACAAGCCTAATGCCACATTCCCCTGGGGACGCAGGATATTGCAGAATGTGACGCAGCATTTTCTCTTTAATCCTTTAAGACGTTTCTCTGTGAAACTCTTGCCAAATCAGCGTCTTCAGTTCCAGAACTTTGACACCGATTTCAAACCCTTCTTCTTCCGCAAATCCCATGGAATGGTTCCATTGCCATCTTAAAGGGCCACGGACATTTCCCCCTCATCACTTCCCCCACCCCGCCCGCCCCTTTCTCGCCAGGGAGACAATTTCGTGTTGGGATTTGTAAGAAGCTTTTGTAGTTGACAGCTTGGTCGTGGAAAGGTCAGGGACGTTGTGGAAGATTTGCTCGGACCGAACGTTACAAGAAGAACGCGGTGGTATACTGGTTAGAGACGAAGGAAATGGACTCGTCGACCCGAGTTCAAATCCTGGACGAAGCCACAGTTTACATACGCTAATACCCTTGGCAAATGTATGAATCCAACTATTCTCCCACCAGCTATGGGTAAATAGTAGGGCAGACTGGACTCTTTAACCTTGATTAGGCAACTAGTCTTGGGGAAGGAAAACTCTGAATTGAAACCTCTTACATCTCTGCTTATGGTGCTCAGAACTAGAATAGGCTCATTCCTAATTAGTGATCTATTTCACTGGGCTCTTTAACCATTGTTAGGCAACCAGTCTAGGAGGAGGAAAACTCTAAATTCAAACCTGTTAAATTCCGCTTGGAGTGGTCACTACTAGAATAGGTTCAGTCCTAATTAGTGATCTATTTCACTATTTTTTTTTAAATTTTAGAATACACCAACTCTATTCCTTACAGAGGGATTAGCTGGTTGGTCAGATGTCAACCTTTGTTGGGTTATTTTATGCCGTGTTTTTATCTCTTCTTTCTGTCCTCTTTTTCATCCAAAGTGCTGCCTATACCCCCTCTCTCACACTCTCTTCCCCTCTCAGTCTCTATCTCTGTCTCTGTCTCTGATCTCTCTCTCTAATTAGTAATCTATTTCAATAGAAAAATACAGCGCCGAATAGATAAGATCTCCAGAGCCAAGAAGAAAATTCATAATAATTAAAATTAGTATTATTTGTATTATTCGGACTATTGTCCTCATCTTCATTGTTATCTGTTCAACGTTTCGGCCGACGTGCTCTCCATCCTTCTTCAGGTATTTCTTGTCGGATTCGGGACATAGCCTAGTAGATAAAGGAGTTAGTTAAAACAGTTCTAAGTGACAGTTGTCTCTAGACTGCAGGTTCAATCCTGGTCAGGATCAGCAGTAACATAGAATAATAATTAACACAGCGTGGACTGAATAAAGGGTTAGGTTCAAAGGTCTATGATGGCTCCCGATTACGACAAGAAGGTTCCGATTAGGAAAAGTAGGTTTCCCAAGTCCGACAAGAAATACGTGAAGAAGGCCGAAAACGTTGTACATATAACAAAAGATGAGGACAATAGTCTGAATAATCCAAATAATACTAATTATAAGCCTCATCTCAAAAATTCAGAGAAATAGTGTAGATAACAATAAAGATGAGGAAATAGTCCGAATAATCCAAATAATACTAATTATCAAGCCTCATCTAAAAAATTCAGAGAAATAGTGTAGATAACAATAAAGATGAGGACAATAGTCCGAATAATCCAAATAATACTAATTATCAAGCCTCATCTAAAAAATTCAGAGAAATAGAAAATTAAAATTAGTTTAAAACAAAAACACCCAGCTTAGAATTATGAAGAATTTTATGAAGTACGAGGTTCCTTCAAAAAAAATAAAGGGAGCAACACCCTACAAAACAACACCTGTACGGCCAATTGCCTCCCATCTCATGAACTATCCAAGTACAGGGTGACACCCCCCCGCCCCACCGAACCCAAATAAATTTTATTTAATCTTATGAATGTCTATAAAATTTCAAGAAACTTGTTGGACTTAAACTTCCATCTTTGTAGAATCATTTCAAGAAAGTTTCAGTTATCTTGGTTTCTTTGCTTTAAAGGCATTCTCTGTCTAAAAAGATAACTCTCTTCTCTCTCTCTCTCTCTTTCTCTCTCTCTCTCTCTCTTTCCTCTTTTCTCTCTTTCTCTCTCACTTTCTCTCTTTCTCTCTCTCTTTTCTCTCTCCTTTTTCTCCTTTCTTTCTCTTTCTCCCCCTCTCTCTCTATCTTTCTCTCTCTTTTTCTCTCTTTCTCTCTCTTTCTCTATCTCTCTCTTTCTCTCTTCCTCTCTTTCTCTCTTCTCTCTCTCTTTCTCTCTCTCTTTCTCTCTCAGAGAT
>CM042175.1:2866410-2876410 GCA_023376005.1 Doryteuthis pealeii
GAACTTCGAGGAACAACCAAAAGATTCTTTACTAGGTATCTGCCTCTGCTTAACACAAGGGATCTTTATTGTAAAGTACTCTCACTTGAAACCTAAAAATTAGCAGAAATCTCCTCAAAGGAATAAATACCTGTGTAATCTCCAAGGTAAGATACTTAAAATGGACAAAGGATGAATTCAGACATATGAATCTAAAGAAAATGGTAATTGATGACGATGCAAGGGGCCTCACGCCCGAGGGATGACATAAACAGATTCAATGTCTCAGGAAAAACAAGAGGCTGTATATTGAGGGTGATACCCCCGGGGGGCGGGGGGACAAAGTACTGTCGGTGACGTGTTTACAAACATTGTAGTGTAGTTTATTGCATGTTTTGTTTTCTTTGTGTGTGGGGCTCGGGGTGGGTTGATGATGGTTGTAGTGATAGCAAATCAGGTGTTTGTCGTCTGGCACAGGGGGGTGGGGATTCATTGAATGCGTTACTGATTTAGTATACATAATGTTGTTTATCTTTTCCTGATACTTTTTGAATTTGTAGCCACTATTGCATTTTATCAATACTAGTGTAAGATTCAAAGTGATAATGCTTGAAGATAAAACTCTGACAAAGGTTGATAGACAAAACATTTTATATACAGCACAGAATAAACAGGGTACATATTACATAGAGGTGTACATAAACATACATACATACATAAGTGATACAAAGTTACTCGTAAAAGGATAAACATAAAAGCAACAGACATGAGACTAGGAATAGTCCATGCTGTAAGAATCACTTACGGTGTACATAAACATACATACATAAGTAATATAAATACATATACAAGAGTAGAGATAATGACACATTCATGAATGGTAAAATACAAGATATTTAGGTATCAAAGAGATACCTAAATGTACATAAAAAAACATAGTTACGGATACATGACTAAAGGATAGTCATATATCGTATAAGAGACTTACTAGCAGTGAGTGGCCAGTGTTAAGGGCCGAAGCCCCAACGAGGTGGGGGTAGACCGTGTCTAACCCATGTGGTCTCGTAGCGAGCAGCAGGGAAAGAGAGTGAGAAGTTCAAATCAGCCGCTTAAATACCCCCGAGGCCCCTAGCGGGAACCAGCGAAACTAAACGGGCAGACAACTCTCCAGGCAAATACGAAAATAACGCCACATTAGCAACAGGTTGTGAGTATTTATGTTTTAATGTAATGAAATATATTAAATAGAACAGGGGTCCTCAACCTTTTCAGACTAAGGGCCACTAAGCTTAACTCTTTAATTCTCACTTTCATTATCTTATTATAATGGAGATTGTGTGTTTGTCTGTCTGAAGCCGAAACTAAATCACTACTCAAGTCACAATTCCCTTAGTTATTGACGTAACATTCACCATGAATTTATTTTTATTTAAACCTCAGTTATTGATAAAATTGTTATACCTTATTAATACTTTTGACTTTATCTATATTCTAATAACATGCAATTGTATTTATATATGCAACAAAATAGCGGGTTACAGTGTGAACAGGAAAGCTAATTTACATATTGATATTAAAAGTTTAATTTTATTAAATATGCGCTTGGTATTATTGATTTCTAATTGTTTGTTTTTTTCTTAATGAATATGAGCAAAAAACTCGGGGATAAATCTTAAAAGAAATCCTTTAATATAAACAAATAACAGTAATTTTATTCTTTACTTCCTAATTTAACTAAATAGTTAAATTAGGAAAATTCAGCAATAAAAGGAGGGAGTGATGAAAAATGATGGAAGACTTAGTTTCAAAGTTGTTCTATTCTTCGATTATACCCCCTCTGTTTCAAATCATTTTATTTGGATTTTTATTTAGTTTCAAAAGTATTTCAAATTTAACATATTTCATTACATTAAAATTCAAATACTTGCACCCGGAGGGTGCATATATTTGCTAGTAAGTTTAATAAGTTTACGCATATTTGATATCAATAAGCATTAGTAAGCCTTTGTTATATATATTTACCCAACCCCTCTGCTTCAAGCAGGATGTGACACAAGGTCTATTTGTAAGCGGAGTTTAACAAGTTTGAAATAAGAGTTTTCCTTCTCCTTCTGAGTTCGGTGAGTTGATGCAAGACGCTGTCGATTTCCTCTCTCGTCGATCCGACAGAGTGATCCGAATGGTACAGGGACACGAATTTCTGGATCAAGTGGTTCTGGAGTTGGAGATCTAGAGCCTGGTTCTTGGATTTCTCACAGTTTAATTCTTGGATCAGGGTTGATTCTTTGCCTGGTTGGCTCAAGTTGACACTGGAACTGTCTGTCAAGATATGGTCTTCCACAGCAATAGGTTCATCATGTGTATTGTGCATTAATGTCAAGTGTTCATCCTTCAGTTGCTTCTCTAACCGTTTAAATATTTAAGTGCATACCTTTCCCAAGAGTATTAGCGCAATGTGAAATGCAAACAGACTCGTCCGGTATTTGAACTCAGTTCATCGTGTCCATTTCATACAACGATAGCCATTACACAACAAGCACCTTTGGTATAAGAACAAAAAAAAACTACTTGAGATAAAGGTCTCCTTCTTATTTTATGTTATGGTTTAGCGATCGTCGCATTTGTTTTGCGCGGGAAGTTCGAAAAGAGAAAGGAAAATTGAACAAGGAGACTGGAAAGGGAAGTAAGGACTTCCGGCTGAGGGGCAAAGAGAAAGATTAAAATGCGTAGGCGTGTCGTCAATACAAAAGCGAGAGGGTTAAGCATTCAGGGTCAGTAAGGACAGACAGTCAAGGGTTAATCGAGACCAGTCGGTTGAGTGAATTCATTCGGACAGCAGTCGTAAGAGTTGACACGCTCTCCCCCCCCCCCTGTGGGGGAGGGCGTACCCGTTACTTAGCCACCATTCAACAAGGTCCCACGTGTGGCAGATAGCAGTTTTTGTAGTCTCATCTTGACTTCGTCATTTAGTAGCCGCCAACGTCAAGTTCCATGCCCTGTACACGCATCGCCGAGTTAGAAGAAGAAGCAAATAAAGAAGTCCTTTTAAATATGATACAGCATGCCTTGTGATTTCATTAAGCAGTATACCAGCAACGTATACGATTCAGCGTAAGCTTGAAGATGCCAGTATATAAGATATACGATTTAGTGCCGAACAAAGAGGGCTATGCAACTGTTATTCATCTAAAAGCCTCTCTCAAAATGCAAGATTATTGACAATTAATAGAAAATGTTCCATGATAGACTCTGAAAGAATCTAAGTAATATTTATTATTCTAAGTAAAAACTTAAATATCTAACAAGCAACTAAACTGGCAGTCTCAACAGGTACGTCTCGGCTGTAAACACCAGCATCACACACACACACACACACACACACACACACGCGCGAGCTGAAAAAAGAGCGGACGAGCTTACGGGGAGCCAATGACTATCCACACCGACAGTAATAAGATTGGCGTACTTACTACACACATAAACCCCAAAAGTGGCCCTGTTCGTCAACACATCTAGGACCAGGAAGGGTCTATTATAAAACTGTTATAGGTGATACACCCTATAAGACTAATGGAATGCGCCGACAGGTTACTATAAATAACAGGGATAATTGTGGCTTAGGAGTAAGCCAATGCGAGTGCCAATAACTCTGTTCGTCGGACGTAATTTCCACATCTCTCTATTGTAATTTGTCTACTTTCTGTTAATATATTTTTCTACATTTGCTACCCGTCGTTTTGGTCTTATTTGAGCCCTTAAAACCTCACAACAAAAACTATCGCCACTGAACGGCTTACATAATCCTGAGGATGGGCGGGGGAGATAATTCTTAAATAAGGGCCTCTATGCTTAACTCTTAAAAGAACAGAAAAAAACCCAGGCTAAATTCACAAGATAACAATTATAATTCATTAATGAGACATCTGATATTTGCAATCATAAAAAGGTGCAATATCAGAATTGAATGAAAAGGTTGACAGAAGGAGCACATCAGATAAGTGATTATTTTACAGTTGTGAATGCAACATATTCTTGGCATGCTTCATTTTTGGAGTATGTAGTGGTGTTACATAATTATTAGATACCTAATATTTATGGCAATAGTGTAGAAATCAAAATGGCCGTTATAAACTACAGCCCACGGCCTTGAAGGATGAGTGACAAAGCTTGACCTCACTCTCACCTTGCCTTCCGGGGATAAATCGTGAGAACCGGAAGGCATAGAAGACCCTGTCTTCCGGTTTAAAGATAGTAAGTAAGTTTCAGTCAGTTAGAAAGTAGGAGCCGAGCTCGTAGGATGTGCGCAGATGTCTGGTTTGGGGATTTACAAATAAACTAACATCAAAGTAAATCGAAGTCTTGTGTTTATTACCTAAAAACTAACAATAACACAGGGCTTCTGATAAGGAGAAATCCCTAACAGAAACCAGACCCGAAGTCCCCAAGAAAGTCCAGACCTTTAGAAGAGACCAGACCAAGAGGTTAGAAGATAGAACCAAAGCTGGCCAGAAGAAAAGACGACTAGAAGTAAAAATTAAAGAAGGGGTATGCAACAGTGGCAAACTTGATGTGAGTGATAAGGTTGAGGAAAATGCCCCAATTAAAGGGCACGTGGTTCTTATTGAAATCAAGGATGTGTCAGGCAAGAAACTGGGGTAAGACCTCCACAATGGGGCCACCTGTTGGGTGTTGGCTGGCGACCCATGATGCTTAAGGGCATATTAAATTATAAAGACTAACAAAATTAAATAAGAACACAAATAAAAAGATTACACTTATGAATTAGACTATAAATTAGATACTCATTGATAAACTTACGAAATTCCTGAGAGTGTTTGTTAAGTAAGTAGTGACGTAGTTTCAGTTACAGACTTAGGCACTGAATTTACATTATTATTATTATTATCATTATTATTATTATTATTATTATTATTATTATTTGCTCCTTTTGAGTTTTCACATCCGCATTAGCTGATGGTCTTTCACTGGAGTCTGAGTGACAGCAAGTCTCCTCAGGTATCCAGGACTCTTCTGAGTATTCTGGCAGATTGCAGCAGTGCAGTGTTCTGAATGGTTTCAATCCTTCCTCTGATTTCCTAAATTCCAAACCCTTTTCTAATCCTTTTGGGACCGTTCCAAGTGCACCAATTACAATTGGTATCACTTTCACTTTCATATTCTATAGCTTTTTTCAGTTCTCTGGCAAGGTCCAGATATTTGTCCATTTTTCATTTTCCTTCAACTTCACCCTGTGATCTGCTGGAACTGCAAAATCCACCAGTTGACAAGTTCTTTCTTCTTTGTTTATCAACACTAGGGCTGGTCTTCTTGCTGGGATAAGGTGATCCGTTTTTATTTCAAAGTCTCAGAGAATTTTATGTGTTTCGTTCTCAAGAACATATTCTGGTTTATGCATATACCATTTTGTTGTGTGGTCAAAATTACATTTTTTGCATAATTCCCAGTAGATCACCTTCCCAACCCAGTCGTGTCTAGTTTTGTATTCTCGTTGTGCTAGTTTGCTACATTCGCATAGTACATGGTTTACAGTCTCATCTCTATTACCACCAAGTCTACATTTACTATTTTGTTGGGTCTTATCAATTTTCACTTTGATATAGTTTGTCCTTATGGCATTATTTTGTGCAGTAATTATAAGTGATTCAGTTTCTCTTTTGAAGTTTCCGTTTTATTATTATTATTATTATTATTATTATTATTATTATTATTATTTTGACTTTGTAGCCACTTTTGCATTTTCTTAGTAATATCTGACGGGCGTATGTTTTAATGTTTTAATGTAAGTAAAGTCGTCGAGGTGGCCTAATGTCGGTATCAGCCATTCAGCGAGGGGGTCTAGCCCCTTTTCTCTAGCGCTAGACCAAGGAGATTGTGTTTGCGTCTGAAAACACCGGGATTTTTCTACGGATCCCAAACTAGGACTATATAATTTTAGAGATATAAATAGAATTTATTAAAAATGTTATATTTCTGGTTGGTTTTATGGCATATCAATAAGTACCACCAATTTTTCCTGTGAAATTTACCCCCTCCCATATTTAACACAATGAAACTTGCATAAAGGTTAATATTATCTTAAAAAGTTTTTGTTCATTCAAAAGAAGAAACATTATAAAAAAAACTCCTGATGATTTTTAAAAAAAATTCAGCTTACGAAAATAATGAAAATTATGAACGAAAAACAATGTTTACATTTTTGCACCGTTAAATCAATTGAAATTTAACGTAGCCCAAAATAAGTTATGACTTGAGGCTTTTTAAAATATTCTATGAAAAATCAATTAATGGTCCGATTTTTACGAAAATTTCCATAATTACTTACCTTTTGATGTAAATATGTGTGGGTCACTTAATGTCAAATCAAATTATTTTGATATTCGGTTTCTTACAGTACCTGTTTTTGCTTAAATGGTCACCCATTTAAGTATTGAACAGGCTCATCGTTGCTCAACTTCGGTGATCTAACAGGAAACATAACTTGACCGTAAGCCATTGCAAGAAGGTTAGACCCTTTTGCTCTTTTAGTGGAGGCGTATGGTTTAATGGTTATCTTTGTAGGAAATGGATGCTGGTTCAAATCCTGAACGAGGCTGTTTGCATTTAACATTTCGCCAGGAAACATGAAAAATATAAGAGAGAAATCAAAAGATATACTTTTTATCCCCCCCCCCCCCACGGATAGGATCCGACACAAGGTCATTTTTAAGCGAAGTTTAACAGGTTTGAATTCAGAATTTTCTTCTCCTAGACTGGCTTTGACCTTTAAATTTTGGGGAAAAAAGTGCGAATTATACTCAGGGATTTATGGTAGTCGTAAGCCAATGTGTCACTGTATTTAACTCGTATCGATAATTTTTTTAGATGACTTAAGACTTACACTGATATGATCTCAATAGGCTTATTTAATTTTTTTTTTATCTATTCTTGTTTTTGTTTTTTTTGTAAGAAGAGACATACCACTGGTATATATATATATATATATATATATATATATATATATATATATATATATATATATATATATATATATATATATATTATATATATATATTATATATATATATATATACATATATATATACATATATATAAAAGTAATTGGTAATTTGCTTGAAGCATTGTTAAGTATGTTATAATATATTAATAATTTGATGGCAATTACAATGCGTATAAAAATAAAAACAAAAAGATGTTTGTTTTTTTGTCTTATCGATTTCAAAGAAAAGTTTATCTTCAGAGACGAAAATCAGAAATGAACGTGCTTAAGTTTTTTTTTTTTTGTGTGGTAATACTTTTTTTTTTTTCTTTTTTCTTCTTTTTTAAATTTTTTTTTTATTTTCGCCTCTGAAGATAAAGTTTTCTTTGAAATCGATAAGACAAAAAAACAACATCTTTTTGTTTTTATTTTTTATACGCATTGTAATTGCCTTCAAATTATTAATATATATATATATATGTATATATATATATATAGCTCTTGCATGAGAGTACAAAGACATTATCATGACCACAGAAAACGGTACGGAATTAGACAAAAGTTCTGAGAATCTTTGAAGCAGAAGAATAGGATAATCACATTAAAAAGAAATTGAATGATATAGTCACATAAAAAAATCAAAGAAATAAAAAGTTTTATAGGGCACAATCTGCCCTAATATTTACCCATAGCTAGAGAGAGAGAGAGAGAGAGAGAGAGAGAGAGAGAGAGATTAGTTGGATGCATACCTTTCCTAAGAGTAGGTATTTACCCAACCTGTTCGCTCCAGGTAGGATGGGACACAAGGAGGCAAATATGAGGCATCTAGCGAAGATCGAACTTGCTATTCAGTAGTAATGGATTTGCGAGACTACCTGGATAACCATCACACCACGATTGAACGACATTTTTACCCAACTCATTTGCTATGTATAGGATCTGATACAAGGTCGCAAGTCCGGGGCATCTAGCGAGGGTCGAACTCGCTATTCATGGATTCTGTTTCAAGACATTCACATCCATCCACAAAAGACTGGCCGACAAATGAATAAATGTATACAAGAAGCAAACGTCCCCGAATGGATGACGAAAAGCAACTACCCTGATCCAGAAAATAAAGTAACCGTCTCCAGCAACTACAGGTCAATAATATGTCTACTTATTGTTAAGTTTTTGTGGGCCATCCTTTGGGCCTTAAGCCAGAGCGCTTGTTCAGTGGAATTGGATCCTTGGTAAAGAGTCCTCCGGTAATGAATCCTTTGGTTCTTCTGGTAAAGAGTCCTCAGTTCCTTCGTCAATGGTCGTAAGTTCCTCCTCAATGATTGCAAGTGAACTGTGGCAAGTATCCGTGTTTAAGTAATGTATCAGCCACGCAGTATGGCTTGTTGATTGGCTGGAGGAGAAAACCACGTGACCTAGGCTAGTCTATAAATCCAGGTGGGGAATTAGAGCACACCTCATATGCCCAGAATATTCCAACACTTATGATGTGGACCTGGGAGCAATGGTGATGAATGGGTGCTCCACATTCCGCAAACCTTCAGAACTGGAACCTCACCATCAGATAGAGTTTAATCATTCCTAGGACATGAAGACCCTCAGCCACCGCCTTATACCACAATATGATAAAAAGCGTAGGTGCTAGGGCTTGACGTGTTCAACGGATTGATCGGGGGGGGGGCATCTCCGACCGCCCGTCTAGTCTAAGTAATGCCCACAGTGGAGTGTTGAATTACACAATTGCAACAAGATTTTCAGAATCTATTTTACTCTTTCGAGTGGATACTTTTATTTTTTGGGTGAACTCTTCCATGCACTCGAGTTGGACTCTTTGGAGTGGAATCTTTTTAATCTATCCAATAGATTGGTAAATTATAGTCATCATTTGATGAAGGCTTTGTTTGGCTAGGAGCGAACTCCGACTGACTATTTGCCAGCCTGATTTCTTAACCTCTCGGCCATTTTGACAACTGCTGTAACGGGGCTGGTGTTTAAACTATTAAATACATAGGTTTGTTTTTATATATTTTACGATCACAAAGAGATCTAGTCTGCGAGCAAACGATCATTGCTTATATGCTTGGTAATGGATATATATATATATATATATATATATATATATATCTTCCTCGGTTACGTGTTGCTGCAATGCAGTAAAAGTAAGACCTATAATTACCACCCAACCTGCATTTCGGTCTTTCCACAAAGATGTACTCCCAATCTTCCATCAAAGTAACGTAATTTATAAGTTTAAATGCCAATGTAATTTGGTATACATTGGGCGTACATCCCAAAGACTTGAAATTAGAATGAAGCAGCACGTCCCCCGAGTACTTCGCAATGCCATCGCAAACAATACACCCGGGTTATCCCAAGCATTTGACTCAGCGATCACTGAGCACCTTTCTATAAATGCTTGTTTGTCCGATTACACAGATGAGTGCTTCTCTATTCTGCACAGAGCTAAGTCTAAACAACATCTAGCAGTCCTTGAGGCTGTTAGTATTTCTTTTCTTGGACCTACTCTGTGCAGACAAACACCGAGACACTCCATTTATTTGTTGGGAGGCATAACATAACCCTGGTTTAACCTAGGGCACACACACATACCCCTCTTTCCCCATTATTATTTTTGTCCCCTCCCACTCTCTGGTTTACCCCATTTGTTCTTAACAAATTCTTTACATTTCTGACTTTTAATTGTCAACCGGTGTAAATACTTGAAAAAGTACCGGTCGAAAAGGCCTTCGCATCCCCTTTATTTTATATTTTATTTCATAATAAAATATCACCTACCCATTTTACATATGATTCCTCTACTTTTAGTAGTTTACAAATTTGCATGTACCAAACATATATATATATATATATATATATATATATATATATATAGAGAGAGAGAGAGATAGAGAGAAAGATATAGATATATGTGTGTGTATTTATGTGCCTGTGTCCTCTTTCTTTGAACCTTTATATATATACATATATATGTGATTTTATATGAAAAAAGGTGACTTACCGGTG
>CM042175.1:2883910-2899098 GCA_023376005.1 Doryteuthis pealeii
AAACGAAAAACTTTTTAAAAACTTGAAAAAAAAACTTGAAAAAAATAATTTTAGTAGCGAAATATTAAAAGGGAAAAACTTTAAAAAAAAATTAAAAAAAAACTTTTTAAAAAAACTTTAAAAAAATAATTTTAGAAGTGAAATATTAAAAGGGAAAAACTTAAAAAAAAAAACTTTTAAAAAACTTTTTAAAAAAACTTTTAAAAAATAATTTTAGTAGCGAAATATTAAAAGGAAAAAACTTAAAAAAAAAACTTTTAAAAAAGCTTTTAAAAAAAACTTTAAAAAAATAATTTTAGAAGCGAAATATTAAAAGGGAAAAACTTTAAAAAAAACTTTAAAAAAAAACTTTAAAAAAACTTAAAAAAAAAACTTAAAAATAAACTTAAAAAAAAAAACTTAAAAAAAAACTTTGGAACTTGAAATGCGAAGAAGAATTGAGCATTTTCAGATTACAACCTTACATTGACTAAAATACTAGGTCTGAATATACTTACTAATGCTATGTGAGAATTTTATAATTTTATGATAATTTTATAATTTTACAGACACCAGACAAAGAGGTGATTGCAAGTGATTCCTCGACCCAGGAAACAATTAGACACATGGCCAAGTGGATAAAGAAGTTAGGTTAAGCCAGTTCTAAATAACAGTTATCTCTGGGCTACAGGTTCAATCCTGGTCAAAAGCAGCAGTAACATAGAATAATAATTAACACAGCTTAACGCCTCTACCCCAGCTATGGTTAGCGGAATGAGAACAGGATACTTCTGTGGTCTGAATAAAGGGTTAGGTTCAAAGTTCTGTGATGGCTCCTGATTACGACAAGAAGGTTTCCGAGTTCAAAAAGAAGGTTCCGGAGTCCGAGAAGGTTCGACAATAAATACCTGAGGAAGGCCGGTACAAGTGTCGGAAAATAAGGATATATATTAAAAAAGCCTTGTCGTTGGGGGATGGTTTGATGGGTGAAAATAACGCAAGATTCCATAATTCTACGTAGTGTTCTATTGTGTATGTGAGTTAATATATATATATATATATATATATATATATATATATATATATATATATCCAGTGTATGTATATATAGATATACATTACATATATATATATTATATATATATACATATATCCAATGCATATATATGTGCATGTATATATGTATACATAGAGGTGTGTGTATAAATATAAAGTTTTATATTATTATATTATTGAGCTGACTGTGTGTTTTCTGACGCTATTAATGAAAAGTACAACACTTAGGAAATTATTCAACTTCACAATTAAATGATTTAGAAAGAAGTGAGACTGAATCTTTATGTCTTTGTTTTTTAAATTGTTAAATTGAACTGAAGACGTAAAAATGGCCATTTAAACAACTTATAAACTGATTGTCTCCAGCATCTAAGACGACTGTCTAGTTAAGCCAATGCTATCAATTATAAACAAGAAAAAAAGATGCCTACTCAAGCAATTCACAGTATTTATATATACTAGTACAAAAAAGGACTCCAACCCTATTGCCCTTATGGCAAGCCCCAACCCCTTTTTATCATATGGGTGCTAGAAGGCGGTGGCTGCGGGTCTAAATGTCCTGGGAATGACGTTAAACTCTATCTGATGGTGAGGTTCCAGTTCTGGAGGTTTGGGGAATGTGGAGCACCCCTTCATCACCATTGCTCCCTGGTCCACTCTGACCCGGAATGGTAGTATCTGTTAGGGTCCCATCTATGGGTTAAATAGAAAAATGTATTTATAAAAAAAATTGTATTATCCATTAAGAATTGATTTATTTCAAAACTTTATCGTCATTAAATGACCCACTGAGGTTGATATGCCGTAAAATACCCCCCCCCAAAAAAGGCCCGTCTAAAATTGCATGCTCAAATTTTGAGTGTATTTATTCTATGTTATGATGTTTTAGGTAGTGTGACGTAAGCAGTCACACAGTTTTTGTTACAGACAAAAACCGGAAGCGAATCTCCATTATTAATACTAGTACAAAATAAAAAAAACATAGATTTAATGTTGAAAAATATGTTTTTAAAACCAAGTTTGATTGAAATTATACATTGCAATACTAACACAAACAACTGAGACTAATGTGTCTACCGTTGGATTCAATAATTAATTTCAATGGTTAATTAAATGTATAGTAATTTTGGGGTTTTGTTGTTTTTTTAAGCAATACCTAATTAAAAAAAACAACCTTAATCCCCAAACCCCTAAACCGTAACCCAATTTGCAAAAAGTTCATTCATAGACTGTAGTTAAACTGTCATGGGGGTCCACCAAAAAACTTTCCATTTTAATTTTCCGACCAATTTTTAATATATATATATATATATGAGGTTAAGTAAACAAACAAATGTGTTTATTTTTATATGGCTTTAAGCCGACAATTTTGGGAGGATATGTGCTTAATTGAAGTCATACCTAATTTTGAAAATTAATTAGTTAATAATTAATGAATTTTAGGCGGGCATATATGTTCAAATGTAAGGCTAAACGAATCGAGAAAATGTCAATCCCTGAATGTACATTTCGACCTATTAGGTCTCATCAGCAAGGTTATAGACATGGGAGACTGCTACGTGTGTGACTCGAAACCTCGACTGTCAAGCTGACAGGCGAAGTCTCTAACCGTTACACTAGCTTGCCATTCCCACATTCTTCGTTCGTTTTGAAACTTATTTATATTCCACTTTTTACACGGCAGTATGAGGTTAAGTAAACAAACAAATGTGTTTATTTTTATATGGCTTTAAGCCGACAATTTTTTGAGGATATGTGCTTAATATATATATATATATATATATATATATATATGGCCATTTGAACAACTTATATTATAAACTGATTGTGTCCAGCGTCTAGACGGTTGTCTAGTTAAGCAAGTGCCATAAATATAAACAAAAATGGCTACTGAAGCAATTAACGGTATTTATTCAACTTATCCAAAAGCCCGAGGCACCCAGTGAGAATCAAAATCACTAACCATTAGTAATGAACAGGCAGACGAGCTTGTTAACCATTATTTTACGTCTGACTGAAACTTGGAAATAAATCTAAAGAAATTGAAACGATAAAGACTGGGAGGGGATCAAATTGACATGTTTCACTAGAGGAATAGCGTCTTCAGAATGCAAACTGTTTCCGATCTCACACAAAACAATCCACTCTTTTATGAATATATATATATATATATATATATATATATATATATAATATATATATAAGATGATCTAATTAATAGATCGAAACACTGCAGCGTCGGCCAATAAACTCACCACTTAACCCATTTAAACCTGTGTTTTTTCAATCTTTCTTAATATACTACATACTGTCGGATTCACTTCCTTTTCTTCACACACACACACACACACACACACACACACACACACACACATATATATATATATATTATATATATAATCACACATAATATATATCAATTTTTTCTACCCCATCCCAAGGAAAGGTTAGTGGAGTAAACCCCGAAAACAAATTAGGAGCTGGAGTCCCTAAAGTGGTGTGATGCTGAAATCCAGTGCTACCCACCAACTCTTGCGACTCTACCGTTGCCAAATTGTATTGGTACCTTACCTTTTCTCGGGATCACTGTGGCAGTGTGGAGAGGGGGGTGTTGCTGCTCGGGCAATAGCTCATCCTCCATATGAACCCACCCAGGGTTCCAAAAAACAAAAAACAAATTTGGGACACTACTCCATCGTCTCTCATAGACAGAAGGATGCCAACAACATACAATATATATATATATATATATATATATATATATATATATATATATATATATATATATAATGCAAACTGTTCCGATCTCACACAAAACAATCCACTCTTTTATGAATATATATATTTCTCGTTTATTTTAAACTAATATGTATATCGCACTTTTTAGTCCACTTCATACTGTCGTGCTATAAGTCACCCAAAAAGTGCGATATATATATATCAGTTTTAAAATAAACGAGAAATTCTGGGGAAGCCTGCTAGTGTAATGGTTAGAGTGTCCGCCTGTCAGCCTGACAGGTAGGGTTCGAATCACACACAAAGCACTGCCCTGTCTATAGCTCCGCTGATGAGGCCTAATAGGCTGAAATGTACATACAGAGATGACTTTTTCTTGATTTGTTTACGCTTTACATTTAAAACCGATATGCACGCCTAATTCATTTAATTATAATTAATTAATTAACAAATTTGGTATGACTTTAATTAAGCACATAATCTTCCATATATATATATATATATATTTATATTTAATATACCAAACTTGTTGGTAAATCCTCGCGGTGAGAAAAAAAACAGCAAATAGTTTGATTGTAAAAATACACTACCAAACATTACCCGGGGAGAAAAAATTTTGTAAAAAAGAAAAGACCAAGATAATTGTACCAACCAAAAATAATCTATTGGTACAATATTTGGCCAAAAGAAAAAACAATTTATATGTATATATATATGAAAGGTAAAAATGGATAAAGACATATTCATAATGTCGAAACAGATTTCTGTCAGCAAAAATTTTTTAACATCTTGTTGTTTTTTCTACAAAACTTTCTTACGTATATATATATATATATATATGTATATATATATATATATATATTCATAGAAAACTGCCAGGAAACTAAAGCTAATAAGTAAAAAGTGCTCAATATCTAAGTAGAGCAAATAATAAATACCTGTTAGTGTATGGGATAATCGTGTTATTTAGGGTATACTTTAGAACTGAAGTAGTAGATTCAAATTTACTTTAAAAAATAATTCAAATAAATAAATAAAATATAATAAAATAATAGATATAATGGTGTCCTTTGTTTTTGTTGTTTTTCTATTGGTTATTTTAGTTTATGCTAATTTGAATCACGGTGGTAGGTACTATATATTAATGCATTTGCTCCAAGTCTCTTTAGTCGGATCTAAGTCCTGAAGAGCATTAAGCGAAACTTTTAGTAGGTTTTTCTGACTCATTAGATTTATCTTTATATTATATATATATATGTGTGTGTGTGTGTGTGTGTGAAGAAAGGAAGTGAATCCGACGGTATGTAGTATATTAAGAAAAATGAAAAAACACAGGTTTAAATGGGTTAAGTGGTGAGTTTATTGGCCGACGCTGCAGTGTTTCGATCTGAAGATGATCTAATTAATAGATCGAAACACTGCAGCGTCGGCCAATAAACTCACCACTTAACCCATTTAAACCTGTGTTTTTTCATTTTTCTTGATATATATATATATATAATATATATATATATATATATATATATATTATATAAAACCGCTAGGATTATCTAAAGCTAAAATGTAAAAAGTGCTCAACACCTAAGTAGAGCAAATAAGTAAATAAGTAAAATTAAACCTAATGAGTTAGATATACCTACTAATACTTTCGCTTAGTAATCTGACTCAGATTCTTACCTGATGAGCTACTAAACGAAAATATTAGTAGGTATATCTGACTCATTAGGTTTAACTTTATATATATATATATATATATATATCATAAGCAAGCGTATGGTAGTAAAAGAAAAACGGACGAGAAAAATGAGATTAATTTCGTTTATTCAAAAATAAATAAAAGCTGAAAATGTTGAGAAGATAAGTTCTTCTTTCACTTTGGTGGTGAGAACAGGTATGGGGTTGAAAGTCTGTTCTTGGCCGACGACTTGGTTCTGTGTGACGCAGGGATGTGGCGTGGGTTGGTAGGTTCAGTAGTCTCTTGATCTTGCCCGAAGGAGTGACGCTGTGTGCCAACGCTGGTAGTCAACTGACTTTTCGACTTTTAGACAGCCGCTTTTATAATTGTGGATCGGCTCGAGATTCGCTTTGAAAGGTTTTGGGGGGAAATTTATGATTGGTTGAAAAACATTAAATGGGGCATATTTTTAATTGTTTATAAATTAGTTTTTATTTTCACCCGGAAGCATGCGTGGAGTCTATGCGCAGAAAAGTTGTTTTGTTCATTTCGTTTGTAGCTACTGTCGGCTCAACACCCGTTTGATGTTACATTTCTTAATAACTTAGGTTCTGTTCCAAAGTGTTTTGTTTTTAATTTGTTTTGTTGGTCAGTGCGTGTATGGAGTTAGGAAAATTTGTGAATCAAGAGAAATATCTACTTCTGTTATAAACACACACACACACACACACACACACATATATATATATATATATATATATTATAATCACACATAATATATATCAATTTTTTCTACCCCATCCCGAGGAAAATTCCACTTTAATTCGTTTTAATTAGTCGTATTAGCAATTAAGTAAAGAATTGACCCGTCCCTCTCTGTCATGCTGCATTACTCTCACCCTCTCTATGTATAAGTAAGAATGAGAGTAAAAACGGAGAGTTATTGTGTTAGAGAATAACACTTTGTGCTTATTGAAGTCAGTTAGTCTACTGTTGGTTTTAATAACAGCAGCTAACTAAGTACAACTCTAGCAGTGTCCAATACAGCTGGTATAAATAGGAATCAAGAATGATCCATCCATGAATCTGGGTGATTTGGGTGATTCCATTCCTTGAGTTCTGATTGGCTGCTTGACTGCTTAACATTGTGGAGTCTTATATATACTTTGTCATTTTGCAGTGGACTTTGTAGCATTTGGGTTTGTAGTCCCTAATGTGGTGTGATGCTGAAATCCAGTGCTACCCAGCGACTCCTGTGACACTATCGTTGCTAAACCGCATTGGTACCTTACCTTTCCTTTGGATAGCAGTGGTAGTGTGGAGAGGGGGTGTTGCTGCTTGGGCAATAGCTCATCCTCCATATGAACCCACCCAGGGTACGTAGTTCCAAAAAACAAAAAACAAATTTGGGACACTACTCAATCGTCTCTCATAGACAGAAGGATGCCAACAGCATACAATATATATATATATATATATATATATAAGTAAAAGTAAAGTCGTCGGGTCGGCCTAATGTCGGTATCAGCCAATCAGCGAGGGAGTCTATCCCCTTTTCACTAGCGCTAGACCAAGGAGATTGTTTTTGCATCTGAGGTGGAGCGCCACACCTACCATCAGCTCCTTACTTTACCGCACAGATCCCTGTGCTACTCATAACGCTGAGTTGGCGAGGACCGGAATCGAACTAGGAACCTTGTGGTTTCTAGCCGAACGCTCTACCGATATATATATATAATATACCAGGAACTACCTCCCTGGTCTAGCGCTTGTGAAAATGGGATAGACTTCCTCACTTTCTGGCTGATACCACCAATAGGCCACTTCAACAACTTTAAACTCAGCCCTGCCCCTTCAAGTGAGGGGACAGTCTCCTGGGATCATGTGAGTTATTTTACTTCACTTACCTGATCAGAAGCTGAGGGCTACTGGACAAGGTGACTATAAACTATGGGTAAATAGTAGGGCAGACCAGGCTCTTTACCCTTGGAATGGCAATCAGTCTAGTACAGGGGTCACAAAACTACGGCCCCTGGGCCTGATAAAATTCCCTTTTATCAGGCCTGCCGACAGTATTTGAATGTTGCATTCTTTGATAATGTTTTGAAAATAAATATGTTGGTTTGGTTTGGTTTGTTTTGTTTTACGGCATATCAACCTCAGTGGGTCATTTAATGCCGATAAAGTTTTGAAATAAATCAATTCCTAATAGATAATACAATTTTTTCATGAATACATTTTTCTATTTAACCCATAGATGGGACCCTAACAGGTACTACCACTCCGGGCCAGAGTGGACCAGGGAGCAAAGGTGATGAAGGGGTGCTCCACATTCCCCAAACCTCCAGAACTGGAACCTCACCATCAGATAGAGTTTAACGTCATTCCCAGGACATGTAGACCCTCAGTCACCACCTTCTTGCACCCATATGATAAAAAGGGGTTGGGCCTTGCCATAAGAGCAATAGGGTTGGGAAAATCATATAGGTGCTAGGGCTTGACGTGACCAGCCGATTGATCGGAGGGGGCCTCTCCTACGGCCGTCTAGCCCAAGATAGGGCCAAAGTGGAGTATTGCAAGTCATGAACTGCTCATCCACCTTGGTTCTATCCTTAAGAATCATGGGTTGTCACCCACGGCCAACAGGTGGGCCCCATTGGGGGAGTCTTACCCCTCTGCAGAGGTGCAGTCGATGCATTTTTAATGCCCCAGCTGACAGGCCGGCTAGACAATTGGTTTAAGGAAAACTCCAAATTCAACCCTGTTAAACTCTATGGAAAGAAATTGACCTTGTGTCACATCCTGTATGTGCAGAGTTGTTGGTAAATACAGACTTTTCAAAAATCTGACATATTTTAAAATCATAATTAAAATTTTAAAAATTTTTTTGTTCTCAGATCTATGCTCGGTTCAAAAAAAAAAAAAAAAAAAAAAACAAACAAAAAAATAAAACCAGAAATTTAATTTCTCTGAATGTTTGAGATGAGGCTTGATGATTAGTATTATCTGTGTTATTCGGACTATTGTCCCCATCTTTATTGTTATTTGTACAACTTTCGGTCGATGTGCCCTCCGGCCTTCTTCAGGTATATCTTGTCGGACTCGGGAACCTTCTTTTTGGACTCAGGAACCTTCTTTTTGGACTCAGGAACCTTCTTGTCGTAGTTGGGAACCTTCTGTCATAATCAGGAGCCATCACAGAACTTTGAACCTAACCCTTTATTTAGTCCACGGGGGTATCCTGTTCTCATTCTGCTAACCATACCTGGGGTAGGAGTTGTGTTAATTATTTATACTAGCAAATAAATGCACCCTCCGGGTGCAAGTATTTAAGTTTTAATATAATAACATATCATGTTAAATTAGAAAGGCTAATGAAACTGAATAAGAATTCAGATAAAAATCTTTGGAACAGAGGGGGTATAATCGGAAAATAGAACAACTTTGAAACTAACTGTTCCACTATTTTCCCTTACTCCCGTCTTTCAGTGGTAAATTTCCCTAATTTAACTATTTAGTTAAAATAGGAAGAAAAGATTAAAATTACAGTTATTTCTTTATGTTAATAGATTTCTGTTAAGATTTATCCCCGAGATTTTTGCTCATATTTATTAAGATAAAACCAAACAATTAGAAATCAATAATACTTAGGATATATTTATTAAAATCAATTTTTTAAGATCAGTATGCAAATTAGCCTTCCCATTCACACTGTAAACCACTATTTTGTTGTATATATAAATACAATTGCGTATTATTAGTATGTAGATATGGTCAACAGTCTTAATAATGTAAAACAATTTTATTATTCATTGAAGTTTCAAATAAAAATAAAATCATGGAGAATGTGATGTAAATAACTAAGGGAACTGTGAATTGAGTAGTAATATAGTTTCGGTTACGGACAAACAAACACACAATCTCCATTATAATAAGGTTTATTATATTATAATTAATTATTATTGAGTCTGACAAGAAATACCTGAAGAAGGCCAGAGGGCATATCGGCCAAAATTTTGTACAAATAACAATAAAGATGGGGACAATAATCCGAATAAAACCCAGAAATTTAAATTTAAATTAAAAAAATAATCACAATGGAGAATTTGTGTTAAAGTCAATTTTTATTTTTTGATATTTCATATTAGTTAAACATCAATCATTACACCAGATTTGATGACAGCATAATTGGTGTTAATAATGTCTTCATTTGATTTATGTTGTATGGAACATCAAAAGGGTAATAATCCATATTGTTGTTCTTAAGTTATCTGTTATTTTCTCAACTTGAAATATTTTTGTCAAAAAACATATTTATTTTTTTATACACTGGGTGAGTCAAAAGTTTTGCAATATTTCAAGTTACCTGGTTGAGTCCAAAATATTTTTCAGATTTTCTCTGATGATTTTTGGCAACTTGGATTTCTGTGTCACATCCTTAATTTGATACAAGTTGTTGTCCGATTGTTGCTGAATTATTTATTATGTATTTTCATATATAACATAAATATTAATTGTTTTTTTTTTATTTTTCACCTTTGATAACACTGGTTTACAAAAAAATATTTTTTATCTGAGGCAAGAATGTGAATAGGTGTTTTTTTTTTACTTATTTGGGTGTGCTGAATTCAAATTTATAAACAGTTTTGCTCTATCACCTCTAGTTTTCTGGCTTTTAAATAGTCTCATTTTAGTATATACAGAGTATATACGTGCTTATTTCAACAGTTGCAGCAGCTTATTACAGATAAAACAGGATAGATAAAGAACATTGACGGAATAAATATACTTGGATGACACAATGTACACAAATCATAGTACCGCAGACAGAAGTGTGTTTTCTTAGATGAACTGCTGTATTTTGCCTCCGGGATGTCACACAAGAGCACCCAGCAGAAGTCTCCCATCATGCCGGGGTTCCACTTGCCTTGGTAGTTGCTCTCCATCTTCTTAATGTCTTGGTGGAATCTTTCTCCGTGCTCATCCCTCACTGCTCCAAGGTTTGGAGGGAAGAAGTTGAGGTGGGAATGGAGAAAATGAATTTTGAGTGACATTCGGCATCCCATATCCTCATAAGTCTTTAGCAACTTCTCAATACAGGCTTGGTAATTTGGTACGCGTGTGTTACCAAGGAAGCCACTACAGACTGACTTAAATACTTCCCATGTTCTCAGTTCCTGCATAATAACTAAAACAGAAGACATAAGTCACACAATATTAGAAATTAACCCTGAATGCATATACGCCTTTATGTACAGTATGTATACAAAATTCTCAGTATGCATATCTAAAAAACTAGAGGTAATGAGTAAAAACAGATTTCAAATCTGAATTCAGCACCCTCAAATTAGGTTAAACAGCTATTTTTGTGCTTGCCTCAATTTCTTTGTAAACCAGTGTAATGAGTGGTATTTCTTGTCGGACTCAGGAACCTCCTTGGATTCAGGAACTTTCTTGTCGTAATCGGGAGCCATGACGGAACTTTGAACCTAACCCTTTATTTAGTCCACGGGGGTATCCTGTTCTCATTCCGCTAACCATAGCTGGGGTAAGAGTTGTGTTAATTATTTTTCTATGTTACTGCCTCTACTCAGGATTGAACCCGGAATCCAGAGATAACTGTCACTTAGAACTGTCTTAACCTAACTACCTTATCCACTTGGCCATGTGTCCAATTGGACAATTGAGTGTGAATTTTGGGAACTTATAAACCTAATGTCTTGTTTTGGCAACAATATCTACCTATTCATTTTTTATGTATGATTTTTTACCTAGACTCATATTGTGTTTTTTTTTCCCTCAATCTGATCTAGCCTTCTTAATTATGGGTTCCCATATTGTATTCATTTCTATGTTAGGTCTACTTAACAGCCTAGTACAGCCTATCATATGTGCTGATTCTTTGAGGCGTCTTCTCTTCCAATGTTCTAGTACAAATAACAATGAAGATGGGGACAATAGTCCGAATAACGCAGATAATAATAAATATCAATTGTTTATTTTTGTATTTTTCACCTTTGATAATGAGTGGTGGAAAAATTACAATTAGCGCCACTTACTCGTATATCAAACCATTTTGTGAATCTGTGGCTGAAAAAAAGAAACATTCTCATATGAAGCACTGGCATTTGATATAATTCGAGTTTTTCTCAGATTTTTGGTTCTTTTCAAAGAAACAAAAACAAACAAAAAAAAACAGAAATTTAATTTCTCTGAATGTTTGAGATGAGGCTTGATGATTAGTATTATCTGTGTTATTCGGACTATTGTCCTCATCTTCATTGTTATCTGTACAACGTTTCGGCCGATGTGCCCTCCGGCCTTCTTCGGGTATTTCTTGTAGGACTCGGGAACCTTCTTTTCATAGTCAGGAACCTTCTTGTCGTAATCGGGAGCCATCACGGAACTATGAACCTAACCCTTTATTCAGTCTTTGGTGGTATCCAGTTCTCATTCCGCTAACCATTGCTGGGGTAGGAATTGTGTTAATTATTTATATTTATTATATTATAATTGATTATTATTGAGTCCGACAAGAAAAACCTGAAGAAGGCCAGAGGGCATATTGGCTGAAACGTTGTACAAATAACAATAAAGATGGGAACAATAGTCCGAATAACACAGATAATACCCAGAAATTTAAATTAAAAAAATAATCACAATGGAGAATTTGTGTTAAAGTCAATTTTTATTTTTTGATATTTCATATTAGTTAAACATCAATCATTACACCAGATTTGATGACAGCATAATTGGTGTTAATAATGTCTTCATTTGATTTATGTTGTATGGAACACCAAAAGGGTAATAATCCATATTGTTGTTCTTAAGTTATCTGTTATTTTCTCAACTTGAAATATTTTTGTCAAAGAACATATTTATCTTTTTATACACCTGGGTGAGTCAAAAGTTTTGCAATATTTCAAGCAACAAGGTTGAGTCCAAAATATTTTTCGGACATTCACGGATGGTTTTTGGAAACTTGTATCTTCATGTTATATCATTAATTTGGTACAAATTGTTATCCAATCATTGCTGCATTATTTATTATATATATATATATATATATTGAAGAAATGGATACAATAGAAACCTACTCGAGTTTCATCGCTAGAATCATCAGGGTTAAATCATTACCGAAACGAAAAATGAACATACGTGTGATCAGCTGCAATTAATCGGTAACTCGATTAATTCAGTGGATTTAACCCTGATGATTCTAGTGATGAAACTCGAGTAGGTTTCTATTGTATCCATTTCTTCAATAAATTTGCTCTACTTTGTATTGAGCACTTTGTATTTGTTTTATCACGGACTTAACCCCTGGATCCTGTGCACCTCCAACGATCGTGTCCATATTCACCGGTAAGCCACCCTTTATATAGAAATATATATATATATATATATATATATATATATATATATATTTACCAAGCCCTTCGCACAAGCAGGATGTAGCACAAAGTCAATTTCTTAAGCGGAGTTTAACAGGTTTGAATTCAGAGTTTTCCTTCTCCTAGACCGGTTGCCTAACTACGGTTAAAGAGTCCAGTCTTCGCTACATATTACCCATAGCTGGAGGGAGAGTAGAATTCATACCTTTCCCAAGGATATTAGCGCTAAGTGAAAATGCAATTACCATGTCCAGGATTTGAACTCGCGGCGACGAGTCCATTTCCTATGACTTTAACCATTACACCACGCGCTTCCTACTTGGAAGATCTGACTACCTTATTCCACCCGAATATATATATATATATATATATATATATATATATATATATAAAGATAAACCTAATGAGTCAGATATACCTACTAAAAGTTTCGCTTACTGCTCTTCAGGGCTAAGATCTGACTCTTAGCCCTGAAGAGCACTAAGCGAAACTTTTAGTAGGTTTATCGGACTCATTAGGTTTATCTTTATTATTTGCTCTACTTAGGTATTGAGCACTCTTTACTTATTAGCTTTAGTATGTCCTGGCGGTTTTCATATGAATATATATTTTTCTTTTGGCCAAGTATTATAGTATCAACCGATTATTTTTCGGTTGGTACAACTATCTTGGTCTTTTCATCTTTTCAATTTTTTTTTTCTTCCCAGGTAATGATTGGTAGTATATTTTTACAATCAAACTATTTGCCAGGTTTCTTCTTACCGCAAGGGTTTACCAACAAGTTTGGTATATTAAATTTATATATATATATATATATATATATATATATATATATATATATATATTTCTGAAGAAGAAACTTTCTTAGATGAAGCACTGGCATTTAATATAATTAATGTTTGACTAGTTTATCTTTCATCTTATTTTTGTTGCTTTTTAAATTTTCTTAGATGAAGCCCTGGCATTTGATATAATTAATGTTTGACTAGTTTATCTTTCATCTTATTTTTGTTGCTTTTTAAATTTCTTAGATGAAGCCCTGGCATTTGATATAATAATTAATGTTTTGACTAGTTTATCTTTAATCTTATTTTTGTTTGCTTTTAAATTTCTTAGATGAAGCCCTTGGCATTGATATATTAAGTTGACTAGTTTATCTTTAATATTGTTTTTGAGGCCAACTTACTGCATTTAGTTCAAATACAGATCAGATAGATTATATAGGGCATAAAGTTATATACTGCCAGTTCACTAAAGAGGCAGACTTATCAACATCTCAAAACACAAATTAGACTAGTGAGAATTAACTGCTACTGAATGGACAAATGGAATGGACAATGGCAATGAGAATATCTACACCTGCCGCATGAGATAAAGGTGTTTGGGAAAAAATTTCCACATTTAGCCCTTACTTAGGCCTAGACAGGCGTAGAAAGGCCCCTCTGATAATCAGTTGTCAAGCCCTAGTACAGTATAAATTATCCTGACCTCATTGCCCTTATGCTAAACCCCCATCCTTTTTTATCATTGCTGCTAGAAGCAGTACTTGAGGTTCTTTAGGTGTTCTGAGTATGATTGGTGAAAATTCTAATTTTTTATTTTTTTTTACCTGGAAATGTGGAGTACCTCTTTATCATCATTACTCCAGGTCCACTCTGAGCTGGCATTGGAGTTACCTGTTAGGGTCCTATTCTATGAGTTAGATAGAAAAAATTTAATTGAGTTTTTAAAAAAACCGAGTTTGAAAAAAATTTTTTTTAAAAAAACATTGAATACCCAAGTTCATGAATAAAACAAAACGTTTTTGGCATAGAAATAACAAGGATGACTGCTGTAAAATCCAACAACCAACAACAAAATTTCCCAGAATGTTACCTTGATTATGATAAAACATATAAATTAAGGCAGAAGTAGAATGGCAAAAAAATTTGTAACTGGCAAAGCCAACAGGCTCAGATTTAACTCTGATCTATGATTTCAGAAATAATGTAAGAAAAAGAAATTAGCAGGAATTATTGTGGAACAGTTCAGATACATTTAACTTAACAGAATTTATCTGTATATAATATTGTATTAGATATTGTATATGTTCTATGTTAGAGATTTCTGAAGAACAGGAGTGGTACTACTAACCCCATAGCTGGGAGGATGGGGTGGGGGCATACCTATCATGTAAAACTGATCATACCATACTAAAGTAACTCCTAACATGACCCTGATGGTGGTGCTAACATGACATTAAAAAACGTTTAACTACAATATGTTTCAAACCATATGCTACAACATTATATCATTCCCTTAACCTCTTGGATAAAATAACCCCAGATGGTTGATATCTCTTCTCTTTT
>CM042175.1:2899198-2931698 GCA_023376005.1 Doryteuthis pealeii
CCAAATAAATCTATTTCTCTTGAATTATTATTTCAAGAACAATAACAACTCATTCGATTTTTAAAAAGTAAATTCTTTGATGTATATTCTATTCTAATCTATATTCCAAAATGTTTGTATTTTTTGTTTTTATTTTGAGAAATAAGAAAATCTTTTTACGGGTTTTGAGTTGCGTTATTGTTTTTGTGAGCCAAAATTAATTAACTACTGCATTAAATAATTCTGGATAATCACAGCAAAATATAATTTTAAATTAATAAAGTTATAATTATTTACAATGTGTCTTTAGCCTTGGTAGAATAGATATACACTCGGAATTGGGAACAATCTATTGCTCGATTTATTTTAATTTTTGTCTATAACTTTTAATTATATATATAATTTTTAAATAACACAACAATAATCTAAGGTGTTAATAGAAGAGCGTTAGATTTATTTGTTGTTTACCTACTCATATGTATATTTTCAAAATTCCTATATAGTTTACTATCATTTGAAAACAATACCTTATTCATAATATGATAAATACAGAATTAAAAATTGAATTAATAATTAAATTTGAAAGATTAATTATTCAACAATCAATTTGGTTATTATAAAAAAAAGTTTAATAGAAACAAACCTCTTAACCTAACCTAATTATAAAGTCCACCTGTTCCTTTTTGTCTTTTCTATTAGTATCTATATGTATAAGTATAGTATGTATAACTCATAATCTATATATACATTATTATTTGGAGGATATGTGCTTAATGAAGTCAGCTACCTAATTTTGTGAAATATTAATTAGTTTAATAGTATAATGAATTTTAGGCAGGCATATATGTTCAAATGGTAAGCTAAACTGGAATCGAGAAAATGTCAATCCCTGATGTACATTGTTCGACCTATTCAGGGATTTGACTATTTTCTCTATTTCGTTTAGCCTTTACATTTGAATATATATGCCCGCCTAAAATTCATTTAATTATAAACTAATTAATTTCAAAATTATAAGGTCACCGACTCCTCAATTAAGCACATATCCCTCCAATTGTCGCTTAAAGCATATAAAAATAACACCATTTGTTTGTTTACTTTCAACGCTTCATATATATATATATATATATAGTATATATATTATATATCTTTAGGGATGTTAAAAAAACTCCTTGTATGAGTATACTGTTTGCCCTACAAGAGCAAGCAGTATGTTGTGTACAATGACCATTCGAAGTATACCAAATTAGAATCATCCCTTACAACCAGTCATTGAGTTACCTTATATTAAGATACTATATATAATATTATATATATATATATAGTATATATAGTAAAGTGTGGTGTCCAGAAACGACCCTATTAAACTAGCCTTAACGTTAAAGTCATCCATAGTCCTATATATGTTGTGCCCACAAAGTTCGATGCCACTGTAGGAATTAAAAAAAGTTTAAAGTTGCATCACGGACTTATGTTAAACCCTGGTATATGTAAATCAAGAAAATTTAATTATTGTTGCATTATTAATTCATAAATACTATTTATATATTAAATTGCTGACCCAAGGATATATTTAAAATATTATTTATTAATTTATTACAAAAATAAAAAACTTTACAACCCCTACACCTAACCGACCCTAACCCATTTCTTTGGGTATATTTTTTCTGCTAAAACTTGCAAATTGGTCGAAAATGAAAACGGAAACATTTTTTGTTTGGTCCCCCGTGACAGTTAACTACAGGGTATGAATGAGGTTTTTGCGAATTGGGTTACGTATTACGGGTGTTGGGGATAAGGTGTTCTTAATTACTATTGCCTTAAAAAAAACAAAAACAAACAAAAAAATTACTATACATCTTAATGTTGAAACAAATTTTTTGAAAACCAATTTAATTAAAATTGCATACATTGCAATGCTAACACAAACAACTGGAACAATGTGTCTACCTGGGTTCAATAATTAATTCAATGGTGATTAAAGTGTATTAGTAATTTGGCTTTCTTGTTTAGCCCCCCCACCCCCCCCCCCCCTTTTCTGTATTGTTATAAATAAATGATAAATTTGTTTTACTCTCACAGCAAATAAAACTCGTTGAATTAAGGGCGAGGCAGCTATTAATTCACGGAAACTAATCATTCCTTTTTATAATTAGTTAGGGTCGGGGTTACTGTCAAGACCCTTTTCACTTTACAAAAGGGAGAAAAAAAAAACCACTGCCCAAATTTTCTTTGCCATACTTAGATACATTCAAAATAAATCAAACGGTGACTGTGCGGAGCGGAGTACGGGGGGTGGCGGTTGGGGTGTAGCGTGCAGCGTGGAAAAGTGGGGGTGAGTTAGTATTGTGAAAACGACAGAGTCTCAACAATGTAGGTAAAGAGTGTGGACGGGGTGCAGGTACCACGTCCATACCAAAAGATACCTATGTGCGAGTTCGTGTGTCTGTATCCATGGTTGTCATAATCATAATGTTTTTTAAAAAGCACTATTTGCCTCGTAAATTTACCTACCATAAAATAAACGAAACCTCATTTATGTCCGTGTTTTTGTATAAATGTTTATTTTCTTGCACCCGTTATGTACAATACTAAAATATATTTTATTTATTTATTTTAATATTCATTTAATGTGATATTCTAAAATTTTTATTTTGTGAGAATTTTAGTTTAAGTGGGGCTCGTTTTACAATTTACATAAATTGGATCCTCCTTGACCGTAATATTCTGATTCTGATGATTAAGAAATCTGACGTTTTGATTTTGTGATGTCTCGTATATATTCTCAAAAAGAAAAGAAAATAACACGTATATGGTATACTTCAACTTTTTACTCGTAAATTCCTGCCCATAAAATTAGTCTTCGCATTTATGGTAGGAATTACGATAAAAGTTGAGATGTTTTTTTTAATCCGATTATCTCTTGTTCATTATTGTATTCTTCTATCAAATTTATATAAATCTTTATTATTTATCATAATGATATAATTTATATTATGTATAATTAATTATATGTGTATTGTAAATAACGGGTTCTGATATATATTATATATTTATTAATATCATTTATTTCCTTATATTTATAATCGTGAGTATGTTAACAAGGAAGAAGAATCCGTCAGAATAGAAGCGTTCATTTTCCACGCCGCCACCGTATGGGAGGAGTATCTTTTGGAGAATCATGTGAAAATCAATAAAACTTACCCTGCTTGACAATATAAACAAGGGCAGAATAGATATCCAGTAAAGCAGATTACAGAACTAGGTCCTTTCAACGAATTTTAAGTATACAGAATTGTATAGTAGTAACCTTAGCATGACTCGTGAAATATATTAACCCGTTATGAATCCCTAAAGCCCAATATCTTGACCAAGCACTATTTATTATAACCATAACCCATATTCCCAGTCAGGAGATCATGTCAGTGACTAATAATAAAAGCTAAAAGAGATCTCACAGCTTTCTCCCCAGTTTAAATGGCTGAGAGATTCTCTTGGGTTATCCTAGTTGAGTAACATGATGACCCAGAAAAAACAGAACCCAAACTATTTATTTATTTCCCATTACAACTAACCCTAAACCCCAACCCTACCTAATCTTGTTGACTTAAACTTGAAAAAAAATTAAAATTAAAATTAACAGTTTTATGACAAAATTTGGGGTTCTGTTTTTTTCTGGGCACCTATAAAAAAAAAGTGTCCGGTGCGGCCTTAAAGTCGATTCAGCCAATCAGCGAGAGAGTCTATTCCCCCTTTATAGCGTTAGACCAAGAGATTGTTTTTTGCATCGAGGTAGAGCTGCCACACCTACCATCAGCTCCTTACTGTTACCACACAGATCCCTGTGCTAACTCCATGCGCTGAGTTGGTGAGGACCGGAATCGAACTAGAAACCATGTGGTTGCTAGCTGAACGCTCTACAACTGAGCTAACCCGGGGTTAGGGTAGGTTCTTAGGGTAGTTTGGGGTTAGGTGGGTTAAGGGATAATAAATAAATAATTTGGTTCTGTTTTTTTCTGGTCACCCGTCAGTTCATGTTACCAACTAGGAATACCTTCTCCCCTTGGTTCGAAGTGGTCCTTTTTCCTGGTGGCTGTTCGGAGGGTTCTTCTGATAGAACAGGCCATCCAGTGTGACGTTTCGGCTATGCCTTTTTTTATTTTTGAATTTTATTTAATCGCCACAAGTCTTCACCAGAACTTTGAAACTGAACACTTCATTTCACATCCACAAGTTCATGTTAACTCATACAAATGTTTAAGATGTTTTTATTCATTCGGTAACTATTTCACCTTTAGTTGTCAAAATTTCCTAGCATAAAATGGCTGCCACTATATCTGAAATGACTTTAATGTTGTTAGAACACATTTTATTGATATGGTTATTTCAAAGGTGAAGTCAGTTGGCTAATTCCTGGCATAAAATTGCTGAATGAACTAATGTTATTAAGAACGACATTTTATGATATTTTTGTTTCAAAGTGAAGTCAGTTGGCTAAATTTCCTGGCATTAAATCTACTTTTCTGAAATGCAGACGTTAATCTTCACGTTATTACATAGATACCAATCATTTTATTGTATTTATGATGTTTCTAAAGCATTGCAGTTGGTATCGTCTTACGAAAGTGTGCGTGAGAGTGTTGTTGAGTTTTCGCACGAGCGCGTGTGACATAATAGACCTACTGCTGTATCTTAAAGTCTTGAGAGTGTGCACTCCTAGGTCCTTTATTTGCTAGGAATTTTGACAACTAAAGGTGAAAAGTACCAATATTTCTTGTTATGTATCCCTTGGCAAAGAGAGCTTGTTATATGCTTTACTATACTCTGCGTTGGAAGTTCATAGCTCCGCGCTGGTCGCTAGTGCACGACTATACATCAAATAAATTCCTGTTCTCAGTTATCGTTAACAGAATGAGAATGGTCTACCCCTGTTGGATTGAATTTGATTCAGAAGTTGTCGTGACTCGTTTCCAACTTCGAGCGAAGTCCTGAGTCGACAAATGCGCTGGGCACATCGAACTAATAAACTTTGTGCTATGTAAATTAACTCAAAGTACGAGGTCTCCTACGAACAATAATACTTTTTGATCCATCCCGTTTTCTATTGCTGACTGTATTTCATTCGATTTTTTCAGCTCGTCAACAGTTAGCAAAATTAATCTATACATTACCGATAACAGCAAATGTATTATTAATATACCCAACAAAATCGCGGTTTTACAGTGTAACAGGTAGGCTTAATTTGTATATTGATATTAAAAATTTGATTTTAATAAATATGGTTATATTATTGATTTCTAATTGTTTGGTTTTATTTTAATGAATATGAGCAAAAATCTCAGGAAAATCTTGAAAGAATCCATTAAATATGACAGAAAGAGACATCATTTCTGTACATTAGACTTCCTATTTAATATACAGGAGTTACACTTAAGAGAGTTAGCTCCATAACGGTGTGTAATGAACCTGCTATGACTTTATTTTCTTATATCTTAGTATAATTTTGAGAATGGTGATATCATTTTCTCTTTTCAATTGAAAATTTGAGAGTGTGTGATTCGGACAATGACCATGATAAGTTCATATATTTTGACTCAAATTTATTTTCAAAAGCAACGGATAAATTCAAGCATAACCTGTGTTTTTTTATTTTCTTTCTTTTCGCAAATTTGAATTGGCAATTTTTTCTGTTCGTAAAATCTTAGCAAACGCTTCCTCAGGTTATCATGGTGCCGAAACCCGGATGACCAGGGACCTTCAGTTATCAGACTTCATAGTCGTCATAATTGCTTGCTCTCCCAGCAGTTCTAGTGCTTCTCACTGAGCACTACCAATATATCTTTCTATCCACTTCGTTTCGACGCCAAAATACTACTACAGACTTTTCTCCCCGATCTGGGAGCAGGTCCCTAAATATCCCAATTGCTGTGTTTCATCCGGGCGGGTTTCCTTACTCTGGAATTGGCATGTTCGACATTCTTCAGGCACGCGTCAAAATCCTCACGACGAGAATTTACTTACGTTACTCGCACTGCTCATGCAGAATTTCACAGCATTTCAGCAACGAAATGTGACTGAGTTCAATTTCAGTGGTCACTCGCGCACACTCCTCTTCCCTTCGCACAGACCAAAAATCCAGGGACTCGTTCATTCGTGGGGCTGGGAATCTGGCCGTCACAAAATCCTAACTAAAATAAATTTAGATATTATGTATTAAAAATGCATTGAATAGAATATTAACAGGGTAATTAAGTTTTGAATAAATAAGATAAATATAATGAATAATAATCACTAGGCGTTAATAAGTTTCCCCAATTTTGAATTGAACTTTCTTGGGAAATTTTAAATAATTGACAGGGAAAAACTTAATAAATAAATAAATGAAATAAATGATTTTGCAATATCTGACAATTCTATTTGACTGTGGCTTCCTCTAAAATAATGATAAGGAGTAGTGTTGAAAGTGCACCCATTACCTAGGTCTCCTCTGACCAGAGTGGTATTACATGAATGTCCATATATGGGTTAATAGAAAAAAATATTGAGGTTATAGAAAAGAAACTGATTTTGAAAAAAAAAATTCAGTTAAGAACAAATGTCAAGATACCCATTCAAGAAGAATAAAGCTAATGTCTTTCAGCCTAAATGATACCGGAGCCAAGGGTTTTAAAGGCTCCCAAAGAAATAGTCCTAAGATATCTTCTCCAACGCGCCGGCATAAGTCCCTTAAACTCACTTTATATATAGGAGACTTACATTGTTGTTTGTTATTCATTGCTAGCCGAATAAGTTGGGTGAATTAAGAGGAAGTATTGATTCCTTTCTTGTTGTTGTTGCTTAGAATTGAATGCTATACTACACAACAATTTGTGGATTTCTTGGAGCCCTTCTTAATCACTGCCTCGTGTACAGTTAGCTGGAATCTATTCTGCCGGCTTTTGGATATTGTGCCTAAAACTCTGGGCTATCACTGATTGGTATATTCAATCACAGAGAAGCCTTCCTCACTCACTCTATATCAGCGAATAACCATTTACTGGACCCAACAAGGGTTGAGGTAACTTCTATTGTCAAATCATCCAGCCATGTCAGACACCCTTTTTAGGGGTTACGATAAAATTATTAACTATGTGAACCGTTTTTGTCTAAAAATGCTTTTTATAAACTAATTTTAGTAATAGGGAGGCTCTAGAATCATTTTACTGACAAACATAGATTACAAAAAAATCACCATTTTTCCCCAAGCCCACATAATTTGGAGAACTAGAAATCGACATAACATGCCAATTTTTGAAATGGGGAAGCTCAAATTTTTGGATTGTTTAACATTAATATAGTCCCACTACTGGAAAAAAATTCAGAAAAGTTGAAGGGGTTGGTTGAAAATTTACTTTTTTCTGGATGATTTTTAACATGGAATTACTCAGTGACAAGTGTATCCTAGTAAGATGTTAACTCTATCTGAGTTAGGTTCCGAGTCGGAGTATCCGAAGTATAACCACTAAACTCCAAGTTATGGAGCTTATTAAACCCCTATTGCCGCTGTATGGCACCCAAACCTTTTTTTATCATAAGCGTGCTAGAGCAGTGGCCTGAGGGTCTTCATGATCCTAGTAAGATGTAACTTGAGGTGAGTCCAGTCCTGGAGGTATCCGAAGTATAACCACTAAACTCCAGTTATGGAGCTTTATGGATCTGGAGTCACCCTGTCATTCCCATAACTCTTTGACTCAGAGTGGTAGTATTTGTTAAGATCCTATCTATGAGTGAAATAGATTATTTTAGATGAAGGTTTACAATTGAAACATAGTTAACCACGTCTTCAAATAAATTCTTTGCACTAACCATGCATAATTAATAGTACACCCATCAATATGAACATTATTTTTTTCTCCATGTTTACTGTAATTAGTCATTAAATTATCCACTTAACAAAATTTTTCTTCTTATTTTCAGGTTGAGCCTAGTCAGTTTGATGAAGATGAACGATGAAAAAAAAAATCTTTCCTTTGTGGAGTCTGTGGTGTAGGATTCGCTGTAAATCCAGACTTGAGCGTCATATAAGAATACACAACTGGAAGAGAAAACCTTTCATTGTGAGGTATGTGGGTCAAATTTTTCCCAGAGTTCAAATCTAAAGCAGCACATGCTTGTCCACACTGGAGGAGAACCTTTCCATTGTGAGGTTGTGGCGGAAAATTTGCCTTACAGTTCAAGTCTGAAGGAACATGTGAAAATTGCACACAGAGAAAAACCTTTCAATTGTGATGTTTTGTGGGAAAGTTTTCTACTAGTTCTAATCTTAAACAGCATACGCGAACTCATACAGGCGAGCGACCTTTCCATTGTGATGTTTGCGGGGTCAATTTTCCAAGAAATCGTATTTCTCGACAGCACTTGCTAACGCATAAGGCAAAGAAACTTTCCGATGCCCACTGTGCGGCGTAAATTTTCCCAGGTTCTGGGCTCAAGCAACATATGATGGCACACGAAGGAGCAAAAAGTTATAATTGCGTCATTTGCGGGGCTAAATTTACAAAGAGCCTCAATACTTAAGCAAACATGTTGATCCACAGTGAAAAGCTTCAGGTGTAGCGTTTGTGCATCAAAATTTTCCCCAGTTCTTATCTGAAGACAACACATGCGGACCACACACTGGAGAGAAACCTTTCCACTGTGAGTTTTGTGAAGCTAAATTTTCTTGGAGCCTATGTTCTTAAACACACATGCTTAAACATGTTGGTAAGAAACCGTACCACTGTGAAGTCTGCGATGCAACAATTTTCCCAAAGTTCCCACCTCAAACAACACATATTGACTCACACTGGAGAAAAACCATACTCTTGTGATGTTTGCAAAACGAAATTTTCCCAGAATTCACATCTCAAGCAACACATGCTAACAATTCCGGTGAAAAGCCTTTTCAGTGTACGTGTGCGATACCAAATATTCATGTAATTCAAATCTCAAACAGCACATGTTGGTGCACACTGAGAGAAACCCTAGCTCTGCGAGGTGTGTGGCGAAAATTTTCACTAGGTTTTGTTCCAAGAACACATGTCATCACATTTGGAAGAAAAAGTATCTAGCATGAGTTTCGTGGAGCTTAATATTTCAAGTCTCAAGCAAAAATTTCTCATGGAACAGAAATGACGCTTTTTATCATTCAAAGATACAATTTTATGCTTCATTACATTTAACGAAACCTCAGGCTCTAAAAAAAGAAAAAAAAGAAGACCACTTCAAAGAAAATACTTCTTTAACGATTGCCCCCCCCTCACCAATGATTCATAGAAGAAAGCTAACATCTACCTTATTGTTTGTTGTTTTTTTACTCTACTATGAAGTGGCCTATTTTCGGTATCAGCTGGACAGCAAGGAGATCCATCCTCTTTCCACTAGCGCTAGACCAGGAGATCGCCTCTGCGTCTGAGTGGAGTGCCACACCTACCCTCTTCCTATTTACCACATATGTTCTGTATCAGTTGGATAGCGGTGGAGTCTATCGCCTTTTCTGTAGCACTAAATCAGGAAGATATTTTTTGCATCTTAGGTGGAGCGCCACACTACCTTAAGCTCCCCACTTCACTGCACAGAAGATGTTGCTACTTATTCGCTGACTTGGCGAGGGCCGGTATCGAACCGAACATTGTGGTTCCTAGGCATAGCTCTACCGACTGAGCTAAACCCTTATAGAATTATTGAAAACTAGCGGGAATCGTGGATATACAACGGGATGATAATTTCACTAATATGATGTTTGATATGTTCACTTAAGAGCTATATAGTTCAATATATAATCAGTATATTATATTATTCAATATATAGTTCAATATATATGGTGCAAACTGGAGAGAAATCCTATCTCTGTAGGTGTGTGGAAAAAGATTTCACTCAAGAAATTTCTCACCACACTCGGAAGAAAAAAAAGTATCTTGCGGATTTTGTTGGAGCTAAATTTAATGTTAAACTCAAGCAGCACAATTGTGGACACTGAGGAATACTATTCTATGAGTGTGTGGAAAAAGTATTTTCTCTTGTTTTTTTACTCAATACACCTGGACGAAATAAAAGTATCAAAAAAAAATCAATACGTGACTGGATTTCAAGATTGTTTTGGAATGTGATCATTGTTCTACTAGCAAATATATGCACCCTCTGTAGGGTGCAAAGTATTTAAGTTTTAAAGTTATAAAATATTATATTAAATTAGAAAGGCCAATAAACTAAATAAGAACACAGATAAAAAGAGTTTGACACAGAGTGCAAGATTCAAGTTTTAATGCTAATAAAATATTATATAAATAGAAAGGCTAATGAAACTAAATAAGAACACAGATAAAAGATTTGAAACAGAGGGCAAAGTATTTAGTTTAAAAGTTATAAAATATTATATTAAATTAGAAGGCTAATGAAACTAAATAAGAACACAGATAAAAAGATTGAAACAGAGTGCAAGTATTTAAGTTTTAATGTAATAAAATATTATATTTAATTAGAAGGGCTAATTAAACTAAATAAGAACACAGATAAAAAGATTTGAAACAGAGTGCAAGTATTTAAGTTTTAATGTGATAAAATATTCATATTAAATTAGAAAGGCTAATGAAACTAAATAAGAATGCAGATAAAATGATTTGAAACAGAGCAAGGTATAATTGAAAAATAGAACAACTGAAACTTACTCTTCTATTACTACTGTCTTTCATAACACAAAACTATCTTTTGTTTTATTATTATAATCTCATTGCACCTTCGGTTTCCGGTTAATGCTGGGGTCAGCAAGCTTCGGCCGCTGACTCGTCAAGAGTTTAATAATAGCGTCGATCCAGGGCTAATCCCCCAGGCACGATGCAATTTTGTTCCTTTCCCACCCATGAGCTTCGACTTGTGGTGGACCCACGTTAAAATGAGGCCTTGTGCCCAGTCCATATCAAGTGGTATGAGACAAATATACAAATTACATTAACACAAACTAAATCAATATTACTAAGGACATATTTATCAAACCAAATTTGTAATATCAATATGCAAATTATCCTTTCCGTTCACACTGTAAACTGCTATTTTATTGTATATATATATGGTAGAATATGTGCTTAATTGAAGTCAAACCTAATTTTTTGAAAGTTATTCATTAATGATTAATTAGGCGGGATTTAACTACTTAAATGTAAGGCTAAACAAATCGAGAAAAATCAATCTCTGTATGTACATTTCGGCCTATTTAGGCCTCATCAGCAGAGCTATAGATACGAAGATCGCCTCTGAAAATAGCCATATTTGTTTACGTTCATATATATTATATATATATATATATATATAATTAAAATAGAATTGCATGTATTAGTATGTAGGAAGGTAAACATTGATAATAATGTAAGTAAAGTGAAGTCGTCGGGGCGGCCTAAAGTCGGTATCAGCGAGGGAGTCTATCCCCTTTTCATTAGCGCTAGACCAAGGAGATTGTTTTTAGCATCAGAGGTGGAGCGCCAAACCTACCATCAACTCTTTACTTTACTGCACAGATCCCTGTGCTACTCATACGCTGAGTTGGCGAGGGCCGGTATCGAACTAGGAACCTTGTGGTTTCTAGCCGAACACTCTACCGACCCCTTAAAACAATTTTATTAATTATTGAGGTTTAAATAAAAATGAAATCAAGGAGGTTGTCACATTGATAACTAAGGGAATTGTGACTTGGGTAGTGATATAGTTTTGTTTACAGACACACTGACACACTATCTCCATTATAATAAGATATTATCTTCATTGGTAAAATTCCAAGAAATGAAATCTTGTCTGAGAAATATGTCTATTGATAGGTTGATAGATCTAAAATGTTTACAAATAAAAATTACATTGAAACAAATTTGCACCATTAATTTGGTTATATATATGTCCAAATGAGGTGGATGTAGTGTAATTGTTTCCATTAAAAAAGGAAATTGGTGAATTAAATTCAAATTCAAACTGAGGCAGTTGGCATTCAATAATATTTCTATTACTGAAAATAATCAAAAGTTTGCAATTTCTTAGCCTACAGATTGGTCCGAAAGTCTTCTTACCCCTTCATATTGTTTTAACTTTCATTAGTTTTTGTTTTAATAATACGAGGCGAGGTCTGTCAGAAAAGTTCCAGGTGTCATACAAGATCTATTTCAAACCCAAAGAACAAAGTACGAGTTCTTGCCACAGGGCCAGACGATCAACCATCATGACTACAAAGATATACTACAAAAATATGTAAGAGTGACAAGACTTTTGGACCAGCCTATACATAATTCTACAGGGTGGTCCAAAAGTCTTGTCACGCCCTACATATTGTTTTAACTTTCATTAGTTTTTGTTTTAATAATACGAGGCGAGGTATGTCAGAAAAGTTCCAGGTGTCATACAAGATCTATTTCAAACCCAAAGTACAAAGTATGAGTTCGTGCCACAGGGCCAGACGATCAACCATCATGACCACAAAGATATACTACAAAAATATGTAAGAATGACAAGACTTTTGGACCAGCCTATACATAATTCTACAGGGTGGTCCAAAAGTCTTGTTTACATATTGTTTTACTTTCATTATTTTTAAAAAATAATTTAATATATAAGTTATGTAATTATTTTACCTCTGAAAAAATATGTAAGGGGTGACAAGACTTTCAGACCAGCCTATACATAATTCTACAGAGTGGTCCGAAAGTCTTGTCACCCCCTACATATTGTTTTAACTTTCATTAATTATTTAAATAATATAATATATAAGTTGTGTAATTATTTTTAGCCATTTTTTTTTATAAATCATTATAGGAATGGGGCTCTGGAATTTTTAACAGGATGGTAAGAGTTAAAAAAAAAAGTGAAAATCTAGCCAACAAAGTTTTTTATACACTACATCCTCATATATCAACCCCCCGCCATCCAATATTTACCTATCACTTACACTTTCAAATGGTATTGAGCACCTTCAAACAATAGACAAAGAAATAGACAAAGACTAAGGCACTTTTATATATATATTTATGTATATATATATATATACTAGCAAATATAAGCACCCTCTGGGTGCAAGTATCTAATATAATAAAATATTATATTAAATTAGAAAGGCGAATTAAACTAAATAAAAATGCAAATAAAAAGATTTGAAACAGAGTATAATCGAAAAATAGAACAACTGAAACTTACTCTTCCATCACTCCCATCTTTTCATTGCTCAATTTTCCTAATTTAACTATTTAGTTAAAATAGGAAGTAAAGAATAATATTGCAGTTATTTCTCTGTGTTAATGTTTTTCTTTTAAGATTTATTGAAGAGATGTTTGCTAATATTCATTAATATAAAACCAAACAATTAAAAATCCATAATACTAAGCACATATTTATTAAAATCAATTTTTTTATATCAATATGCAAATTAGCCCTCCCATTCACACTGTAAACCGCTATTTTGTCGTATATATAAATACAATTGCATTTTATTACTATTCAAATAAGTCCAACAGTATAAAAGACTATTTTATTAGTAATCGAGGTTTGAATAAAAAATAAAATCATGGAGAATGTGATGTAAATGGCTAAAGGAACTGTGATTTGAGTAGTGATATAGTTTCGGTTACAGAGAGACAAATACACAATCTCCATTATAATAAGATATATATATATATAGAGAGAGAGAGTTGATATATTGACACTTTTATTCTGCTGTAAATAAAACTATGAACCATGTTACAAATGATTTCTTTCCTTCTATGAGTCCTGTCAGCTGTGGTTTTAGAACACACCGACTGCACCTCTGCAGAGGAGTGAAGAATAATTAAAGTTCCAATTACCGTCGAACTGGGAAGACAAGGCAACAAACGATTGTAACTCAAATACAAACCCCGAATGCTACAAAGTCCACTGCAAAATGACAAAGTATATATAAGACTCCACAATGTCATTCAAATCAAGCAGTCAAGCAGCCAATCAGAACTCAAGGAATGGAATCACCCAAATCATCCAGATTCATGGATGGATCATTCTTGATTCCTATTTATACCAGCTGTCTTGGACACTGCTTGAGTTCTACTTAAGCTGCTGTTATTCAAACCAACAGTAGACTAACTGGCCTCAATAAGGGGTAAGGCCCCTACCTAAATGGGGCCACCGGATAGTAGCTGTGAGTGATGACCTGTGATGCTTAAGGACGGAATCCTGGTGGATGAGCTGTCCATGACATGCAACACTCCACTTTGGCCCTTACTTAGGCTAGACGAGCAGTCGGAGAGGTTCATTCAGATCAATCAGCTGGTCACATCAAGACCTAGCACCTATATGATTGCCCCAATCCTATTGCTCTTATAGCAAGCCCCAACACTTTTTATCATATGGTGCTAGAAGGTGGTGCCTGAAGGTCTTGGTGTCCTGGGTATGATATTAAACTCTATCCGATGGTGAGGTTCCAGTTCTGGAGGTCTGTGGAATGTGGAGAACGCCTTCATCACCATTGTTCCCAGGTCAACTTTGAACAGGAGTGGTAGTACCTGTTAGGGTCCCATCTATGGGTTAAATAGAAAAATGTGTTTATAAAAAAAATTGAGTATCCATTAAGAATGAATTTAGTTCAAAACTTTGTTGGCATAAAATTGACCCACCAAGGTTTGATATGTTGTAAAACAAACCAAACCAAACCAAGCTGACCTAGTGAATTCGATTTCACCGGTGTCACATACATTCATTAAACAAAATTGATTATCCATTAAAATGAATTTATTTCAAAACTTTGTCGGCATAAATGACCCACAGAGTTGATATGCCGTAAAACAAACCAAACCAAACCAAGCTGACCTAGTGAATTCGATTCTCACGGTGTCACATACATTCATAAACAAAATTGATTATCATTAAGAATTAATAGATTTTCAAACTTTGTTGGCATTAAATGACCCACCCAAGGTTTGATGATGTTGTAAAACAAACCAAACCAAACCAAGCTGACCTAGTGAATTCGATTCTCACCGGGTGTCACATACATTCATAAAACAAAAATTGATTATCCATTAAGAATGAATTTAGTCAAAACTTTGTTGGCATTAAATGACCCACCAAGGTTTGATATGTTGTAAAACAAAACAAACCAAACCAGCTGACCTAGTGAATTCGATTCTCACCGGTGTGCACATACATTCATAAACAAAATTGATTATCCATTAAGAATGAATTTTAGTCAAAACTTTGCGCATTAAATGCCCACCAAGTTTAGTATGTTTTAAAATAAACCGAATCGAATCACTAGGTCAGCTTGGTTTGGTTTGGTTTATTTTAAAACATATCAAACCTGGTGGGTCATTTAATGCCGACAAAGTTTTGAACTAATTCATTCTTAGGATAATTCAATTATTGTTTGATGAATGTATGTGACACCCGGTGAATCGAATTCACAGGTCAGCTTGGTTGTTTGTTTGTGTTTTACAACATATCAAAACCTTGGTGGGCATTTAATGCCAACCAAGTTTTTGGAACTTGAAAATTTCATTCTTAATGGATAATCAATTTGTTTTAATGAATGTATGTGACACCCGGTGAGAATCGATTCACTTAGGTCAGCTTTGGTTTGTTTTTGGTTTGTTTACAACATTATCAACGCTTTGGTGGGGCATTTAATGCCAACAAAGTGTTTGAAATCTATAATTCTTAAGGATTAATCAATTTTGTTATGAATGTATGTGACACGCCGGTGAGAATCGAACTTCACTAGGTCAGCTTGGTTGTTTGTTTTTTAGCGCATATCAACCTCTGTGGGTCATTTAATCCGACAAAGTTTTGAAATAAATTGTCGCTTAATGGATAATCAGTTTGTTTAGAATGTTAGGACACCCGTGAGATCGGAATTCATAGGTCAGATTGGTTTGGTTTTGGTTTTTGTTTTACAACATATCAAACCTTGGTGGGTTCATTTAATGCCAACAAAGTTTATGAACTAAATTCATTCTTAATGGGATATCTCATTTTTTTATAAACACACTTTTTCTATTAGACCCATAGATGGGACCCTAACATGGTACTACCACTCCTGTTCAAGTTGGACCTGTGGGAACAATGGTGTATGAAGGCTTCTCCACATTCCACAGACCCTCCAGAACTGAACCTCACCATCGGATAAGTTTAATATCATATCTCCTAGTATGTCAAGACCTTCCAGCTACCTCGTGCTATTCATGCTATAGCTATATGATAAAAGTGTTGGGGCTTGCTATAAGAGCAATAGGGTCTGGGCAAATCATATAGGTTCTAGTCTTTGATGACCAGCTGATTGATCTGAATGAACCTCTCCACTGCTCGTCTAGCCTAAGTAAGGGCCAAAGTGGAGTTGTTGATGTCAATGGACAAGCTCATCCACCAGGATTCCGTCTGCTAAGCCATCACATGTCATCACCACGCTTACTATCCGGTGTGGCCCCAATTTAGGTATGGGCACCGATGCCATTAGTCTACTGTTGTTGATAACAGCGCTAAGTATGAACTCAAGCAAGTGCTCCAAGACAGTTGTAGAAATAGGATCAAGAATGATCCATCCGTATGAACTGGATGATTGGTGTATCCATTCCTTGATCTTTGATGCTCTTGATCTGTATTGAAGACATTGTGATCTATATATACTTTTGTCTCTGACTTGTAGCAGTTCGGGTTTGTATTTGAGTTACAATCGGTTTGTGGCCTGTCTCTCCAGCTGACGGTAATTGAACTTTAAATTATTCTTCACTCCTCTGTCAATCTAGTCTGTGTTCTAAAACCACAGCTGACAGACTCATAGAAGAAAGAAATCATTACATGGTCATAGTTTTATTTACAGCAGAGATGTAGAGAGTGTCATAATCAACTCTCTCTCTCTATATATTATATATATATCATATATTATATGGAGATTGTGATAGATTGTCTGCTCCTTAACCACTAATCCACTACCAAAATCACCAGTTCCCTTTAGCCATTACATCACATTCTCCATGAATTATTTTATTTAACACTACGTTACTAATAAATAGTCTGGCTATACTGTTGGATATATGGATAATTAAAAGCATGCTCATATATATACGACAATATGTATAGCGGTTTCAGTGTGAAATGTGAGGGCTAATTGCATATTTTGACTATAAAAAAATTGATTTTAATAAATATGGTGCTTTAGTATTATGGATTTTTAATTGTTTGGTTTTTATTATTAATGGAATATTAGCAACATCTCTTCAATAAATCTTAAAAGAAAAACATTAACAAGAGAAATAACTTCAATATTATTCTTTACTTCCTATCTTTAACCTAAATAGTTAAAATATGAAGTAAATAGTTATATATATAGTTAGATTGAAAGTATGGGAGATGATGGGAGAGTAAGTTTCAGTTGTTCTATTTTTCGATTCATACTCTGTGCAATGATCTATGCGATTGATTGTTTAATCGCCTTCTAATTTTAATATAATATTTATTAATAATACTTGCAGCCCAGAGGGTGCTTATATTTTGTCTGAGTTATATATAATATATATACATAATATATATATAAAAGTGCCTTAGTCTTTGTCTATTTCTTTGTCTTTTTGAAGGTGCTCAATACCATTTGAAAGTGTAATGTAGGTCACATATTGGTGGCGGGGGGTTGTGATTATGAGGATGTAGTGTAGTTAAAAAACTTGTTGGCTAGATTTTCATGCGTGTTTTTTTAACTCTTATCTGTTAAAAATTCCGAGCCCCATTCCTATAATGATTTATAAAAAAAAATGGCTAAAAAAATAATTACACAACTATATATATATTTATTAATAATTAATGAAAGTTAAAACAATATGTAAGGGGGTGACAAACTTTCGGACCACTCTGTAGAATTATTATAGGCTGGTCTGAAAGTCTTGTCACCCCTTACATATTTTTTCGAGGTAAAATAATTACATAACTTATATATAAATTATTTTTTAAAAATAATGAAAGTTAAAACAATATGTAGGGGTGACAGACTTGGACCACCTGTTAGAATTATGTATAGGCTGGTCCAAAAGTCTTGTCATCTTACATATTTTGTAGTAGTATATCTTTGTGGTCATTGATGGTGATCGTCTGGCCCGTTGGCACGAAACTCATACTTGTACTTTGGTTTGAAATAGATCTTGTATGACACCTGGAACTTTTCTGAATACTCGCCTCGTATTATTAAAACCAAAAACTATGAAAGTAAAAACAATATGTAGGGCGTGACAAGACTTTTGGACCACCCTGTAGATTATGTATAGGCTGGTCCAAAAGTTCTTGCACTCTTACATATTTGTAGTATATCTTTGTAGTCATGATGGTTGATCGTCTGGCCCTGTGGCAAGAACTCGTACTTGTTCTTTTGGTTGAAATAATCTTGTATGCACCTGGAACTTTTCTGACAGACCTCGCCTCGTATTATTAAAACAAAAACTAATGAAAGTTAAAAACAATATGAAGGGTAAGAAGACTTTCGGACCAATCTGTAGGCTAAGAAATTGCAAACTTTTGATTATTTTCAGTAATAGAAATTATTATGAATGCCAACTGCCTCAGTTTGAATTTGAATTTAATTCACCAATTTCCTTTTTAATGGAAACAATTACACTACATCCACCTCATTTGGACATATATAACCAAATTAATGGCAAATTTGTTTCAATGTAATTTTTATTTGTAAACATTTTAGATTCTATCAACCTATCAATAGACATATTTCTCAGACAAGATTTCATTTCTTGGAATTTTACCAATGAAGATAATATCTTATTATAATGGAGATAGTGTGTTCAGTGTGTCTGTAAACAAAACTATATCACTACCCAAGTCACAATTCCCTTAGTTATCAATGTGACAACCTCCTTGATTTCATTTATTTAAACCTCAATAATTAATAAAATTGTTTAAGGCGGTAGAGTGTTCGGCTAGAAACCACAAGGTTCCTAGTTCGATACCGGCCCTCGCCAACTCAGCGTATGAGTAGCACAGGGATCTGTGCAGTAAAGTAAAGAGTGATGGTAGGTTTGCGCTCCACCTCTGATGCTAAAAACAATCTCCTTGGTCTAGCGCTAATGAAAAGGGGATAGACTCCCTCGCTGATACCGACTTTAGGCCGCCCCGACGACTTCACTTTACTTACATTATTATCAATGTTTACCTTACCTACATACTAATAACATGCAATTCTATTTATATTATATATATATATATATATATATATATATATATATGAACGTAAACAAATATGGCTATTTTCAGAGGCGATCTTCGTATCTATAGCTCTGCTGATGAGGCCTAATAGGCCGAAATGTACATACAGAGATTGATTTTTCTCGATTTGTTTAGCCTTACATTTAAGTAGTTAAATCCCGCCTAATTAATCATTAATGAATTAACTTTCAAAAAATTAGGTTTGACTTCAATTAAGCACATATTCTACCATATATATATACAATAAAATAGCAGTTTACAGTGTGAACGGAAAGGATAATTTGCATATTGATATTACAAATTTGGTTTTGATAAATATGTCCTTAGTAATATTGATTTAGTTTTGTGTTAATGTATATTTGTATATTTGTCTCATACCCCACTTGTATGGACTGGGCACAAGGCCTCATTTTAACGTGGGTCCACCCACAAGTCGAAGCTCATGGGTGGGAAAGAACAAAAATTGCATCGTTGCCTGGGGGGATAGCCCCCTGGGATCGACGCTATTATTAAACTCTTGACGAGTCCAGCGGCCGAAGCTTGCTGGACCCCCAGCATTAACCGGAAAACCGAAGGTGCAATGAGATTATAATAATAAAACAAAAAGATAGTTTTGTGTTAATGAAAGACAGTAGTAATAGAAGAGTAAGTTTCAGTTGTTCTATTTTTCAATTATACCTTGCTCTGTTTCAAATCATTTTATCTGCATTCTTATTTAGTTTCATTAGCCTTTCTAATTTAATATGATATTTTATCACATTAAAACTTAAATACTTGCACTCTGTTTCAAATCTTTTTATCTGTGTTCTTATTTAGTTTAATTAGCCTTTCTAATTTAATATAATATTTTATTACATTAAAACTTAAATACTTGCACTCTGTTTCAAATCTTTTTATCTGTGTTCTTATTTAGTTTCATTAGCCTTTCTAATTTAATATAATATTTTATAACTTTAAAACTTAAATACTTGCACTCTGTTTCAAATCTTTTTATCTGTGTTCTTATTTAGTTTCATTAGCCTTTCTAATTTAATATAATATTTTATTACATTAAAACTTGAATACTTGCACTCTGTTTCAAATCTTTTTATCTGTGTTCTTATTTAGTTTCATTGGCCTTTCTAATTTAATATAATATTTTATAACTTTAAAACTTAAATACTTGCACCCTACAGAGGGTGCATATATTTGCTAGTAAGAACAATGATCACATTCCCAAAACAAATCTGAAATCCAGTCACGTATTTGATTTTTTTCTTGATACTTTTTTTTCGTCCAGGTGTATTGAGTAAAAAAAACAAGAGAAAATCTTTTTCCACACACCTCATAGAAATAGGTATTCTCTCCAGTGTCCACCAATATGTGCTGCTTGAGATTTAAACATTAAAATTTAGCTCCACAAAACTCACGCAAGATACTTTTTTCTTCCGAGTGTGGTGAGAAATTTCTTGAGTGAAAATCTTTTCCACACACCTCACAGAGATAGGATTTCTCTCCAGTTTGCACCATATATATTGAACTATATATTGAATATATATATATACTGATTATATATTGAACTATATAGCTCTTAAGTGAACATATCAAACATCATATTAGTGAAATTATCATCCCGTTGTATATCCACGATTCCCGCTAGTTTCAATAATTCTATAAGGGTTTAGCTCAGTCGGTAGAGCCTATGCCTAGGAACCACAATGTTCCGGGTTCGATACCGGCCCTCGCCAAGTCAGCGAATAAGTAGCACATCTTCTGTGCAGTGAAGTGGGGAGCTTAAGGTAGGTGTGGCGCTCCACCTAAGATGCAAAAACTATCTTCCTGATTTAGTGCTACAGAAAAGGCGATAGACTCCACCGCTATCCAACTGATACAGAACATATGTGGTAAATAGGAAGCTGATGGTAGGTGTGGCACTCCACCTCAGACGCAGAGGCGATCTCCCTGGTCTAGCGCTAGTGGAAAGAGGATGGACTCCCTTGCTGTCCAGCTGATACCGAAAATAGGCCACTTCATAGTAGAGTAAAAAAAAACAACAACAATAAGGTAGATGTTAGCTTTCTTCTATGAATCATTGGTGAGGGGGGGCAATCGTTAAAGAAGTATTTTCTTGAAGTGGTCTTCTTTTTTTTCTTTTTTTAGAGCCTGAGGTTTTCGTTAAATGTAATGAAGCATAAAATTGTATCTTGAATGATAAAAAGCGTCATTTCTGTTCCCCATGAGAAATTTTTGCTTGAGACTTGAAATATTTAGCTCCACGAAACTCATGCTAGATACCTTTTTCTTCCAAATGTGATGACATGTGTTTCTTGAGAACAAAACCTAGTGAAAATTTTTCGCCACACACCTCGCAGAGATAGGGTTTCTCTCCAGTGTGCACCAACATGTGCTGTTTGAGATTTGAATTACATGAATATTTGGTATCGCACACGTCACACTGAAAAGGCTTTTCACCGGAATGTGTTAGCATGTGTTGCTTGAGATGTGAATTCTGGGAAAATTTCGTTTTGCAAACATCACAAGAGTATGGTTTTTCTCCAGTGTGAGTCAATATGTGTTGTTTGAGGTGGGAACTTTGGGAAAATGTTGCATCGCAGACTTCACAGTGGTACGGTTTCTTACCAACATGTTTAAGCATGTGGTGTTTAAGACATAGGCTCCAAGAAAATTTAGCTTCACAAAACTCACAGTGGAAAGGTTTCTCTCCAGTGTGTGTCCGCATGTGTTGCTTCAGATAAGAACTGCGGGAAAATTTTGATGCACAAACGCTACACCTGAATGCCTTTTCACTGTGGATCAACATGTGTTGCTTAAGTATTGAGCTCTTTGTAAATTTAGCCCCGCAAATGACGCAATTATAACTTTTTGCTCCTTCGTGTGCCATCATATGTTGCTTGAGCCCAGAACCCTGGGAAAATTTTACGCCGCACAGTGGGCATCGGAAAGTTTCTTTGCCATTATGCGTTAGCAAGTGCTGTCGGAGATACGATTTCTTGGAAAATCTGACCCCGCAAACATCACAATGGAAAGGTCGCTCGCCTGTATGAGTTCGCGTATGCTGTTTAAGATTAGAACTAGTAGAAAACTTTCCGCCACAAACATCACAATTGAAAGGTTTTTCTCCTGTGTGCATTTTCACATGTTCCTTCAGACTTGAACTGTAAGCAAATTTTCCGCCACAAACCTCACAATGGAAAGGTTTCTCTCCAGTGTGGACAAGCATGTGCTGCTTTAGATTTGAACTCTGGGAAAAATTTGACCCACATACCTCACAATGAAAAGGTTTCTCTCCAGTGTGTATTCTTATATGACGCTCAAGTCTGGATTTACAAGCGAATCCTACACCACAGACTCCACAAAGGAAAGATTTTTTTCTTTCATCGTTCATCTTCATCAAACTGACTAGGCTCAACCTGAAAATAAGAAGAAAAAATTTGTTAAGTGGATAATTTATGACTAATTACAGTAAACATGGAGAAAAAGAAATAATGTTACATAATTGATGGGTGTACTATTAATTATGCATGGTTAGTGCAAAGAATTTATTTGAAGACGTGGTTAACTATGTTTCAATTGTAAACCTTCATCTCAAATAATCTATTTCACTCATAGATAGGATCTTAACAAATACTACCACTCTGAGTCAAAGAGTTATGGGAATGACAGGGTGACTCCAGATCCCATAAAGCTCCATAACTGGAGTTTAGTGTTATACTTCGGATACCTCCAGGACTGGAACCTCACCATCAGAGTTTAACATCTTACCTAGGATATGAAGACCCTCAGCCACTGCCTTCTAGCACGCTTATGATAAAAAAAGGTTTGGGGTTGCCATAAGGGCAATAGGGTTAATAAGCTCCATAACTGGAGTTTAGTGTTATACTTCGGATACCTCCAGGACTGGAACCTCACCATCAGATAGAGTTTAACATCTTACCTAGGATACCACTTGTCAATGAGTAATTCCATGTTAAATCATCCAGAAAAAAAGTAAAATTTTCAACCAACCCCTTCAACTTTTCTGAATTTTTTTCCAGTAGTGGACTATATTAATGTTAAACAATCCCAAAAATTTGAGCTTCCAATTTCAAAAATTGGCATAGTTATGTCGATTTCTAGTTCTCCAAATTATGTGGGCTTGGGGAAAAATGGTGATTTTTTGTAATCTATGTTTGTCAGTAAAATGAGTTCTAGAGCCTCCCTATTACTAAAAATTAGTTTATAAAAGCATTTTTATAGACAAAAACAGGTTACACATAGTTTATATTTTTCGTAACCCCCCTAAAAAGTGGGTGGTTGACATGGCCTGGATGATTTGACATAGAATTACCTCAACCCTTTGTTGGGTCAGTAAAATGGTTATTCCTGTATATAGAGTGAGTGAGGAAGAGGCTCTCTGTGATTGGATATACCAATCACGTGATAGCCCAGAGTTTTAGGCACAATATCCAAAAGCCCAGGCAGATAGATTCCACTAATGGTACCACGAGGCAGTGATTAGAAGGGCTCCAAGAAATCACCAATTGTTGTGTTAGTATAGCATTCAATTCTAAGACTAACAACAACAAGAAAGGAATCAATACTTCCTTTAATTCAACCAATTTATCGGCTAGCACATGAAATAACAAACAACAATGTAAAGTCCTTCCTATATATAAAGTTGAGTTTAAGGGACTTACCGGCGCGTTGGAGAAGATATCTTAGGATGATTTCTTGGAGCCCTTTAAAACCCTTGTCCGGTCATTTTAGGCTGAAGACATTAAGCTTTATTCATTCTTGATGGGTATTTGACATTTGTTTTAAACTGAATTTTTTTTTTCAAAATCAGTTTCTTTTTAAAACTCAATTATTTTTTTTCTATTTAACCCATATATGGGACATTAACATGTAATACCACTCTGGGTCAGAGGAGACCTAAGAGTAATGGGGACACTTTCAACACTACCTCCTTATCATTATTATTAGAGGAAGCCACAGTCAAATAGAATTGTCAGATTATTGCAAAATCATTTTATTTATTTATTTATTTATTAAGTTTTTCCCTGTCAATTATTTAAACTTTCCAAGAAAAGTTCAATTCAAATTGGTGGGAAACTTATTAACGCCTAGTGATTTTATCTATTCATTATATATTATCTATTTATTCAAAACTTTTTAATTACCCTGTTAAATATTTTATTCAATGCCATTTTTTAATACAATAATATCTAAATTATTTTTAGTTAGATTTTGTGGACGAGCAGATTCCCAGCCCCCACGAATGAAACGAGTCTGGATATGTTTGGTCTGTGCGAGGGAGAGGAGTGTGGCGAGTGACCACTGAAATTGAACTCGTCACATCTTCGTTGCTGAAATGCTGGTGAAATTCTGCATGAGCAGTGCAGAGTAACCCGTATGTAAATTCTCGTCGTGAGGATTGACGCGTGCTGATGAATGTCGAACATGCAATTCAGAGTAAGGAGCCCGGATGAAACACAGCAATGGGATATTTAGGGACCTGCCCTCCCAGATCGGGGGAGAAAAGTCTGTAGTAGTATTTTGGCTGTCGAAACGAGTGGAAGAGAAGATATATTTGGATAGTGCTAGTGAGAAGCACTAGAACTGCTGGGAGAGCAAAGCAATTATGACGACTATGACAGTCTGATAATCTGAAGGTCCCTGGTTCATTCCCGGGTTTCGGCACCACTGATAACCTGAAGGAAGCAGTTTGCTAAAGATTTTTACGAAAAGAAAAAATTGCCATTCAAATTTGCGAAAGAAAGAAAATAAAAAAACACAGGTTATGCTGAATTTATAGTTGCTTTTTGAAAATAAATTTGAGTCAAATAAGATTAAGGTTATGTCAAGATACACACTCTCAAATTTTTCAACTTAAAAAAAAAATGAATACTTCAAAATTAAATATAGAAAATAAAGTCATATAAATCCATCACTCCCGTCTTTCATTGCTAAATTTTCCTAATTTAACTATTTAATTAAAATAGGAAGTAAAGAATAAAATGACAGTTATTTCTTCTTATTAATGGATTTCTTTCAAGATTTATCCCTGAGATTTTTGCTCATATTCATTAAAATAAAACCAAACAATTAGAAATCAATAATACTAAACACATATTTATTAAAATCAAATTTTTAATATCAATATACAAATAAGCCTTCCTGTTCACACTGTAAACCGCGATTTTGTTGTATATATAAATATAATTGCATGTTATGGTACATGTCTGATAATTAATTTTGGGACTAAACTGTTGATCAGTGAAAAAATAAATGAATAAAATGAAACGGCTGACAAAAAAATTATTTGTATTTTTTGGACTATTGTCCTCGTCTTTATTATTATCTACACAAAGTTTTAGTCGATGTGCCCTCTGGCCATCTTGTTGTCGAACTCAGGAGCCTTCATGTCGTAATTGAGAACATTCACGAAACTTTGAATCAAATTCAATCCACAGGGGTAGACCATTCTCATTCTGTTAACCATAACTGGGTACAAGTGTTAACCTGTGCAAATTATTTTATGTTACTCTTGCCCTGGGCCAGGATTGAACCTTCAACGCAGAGATAACTGTTATTTAAAACTATTAACTCAAGCTCTATATCCAATGGCCAAGGGTAACAGTAACATAGAATAATTGGTAATTTTCACCTTTAGTTGTCAAAATTCCTAGCAAATAAAGCAATTAGAGTAACCTCCCTTGACTTTCACTTTAAAACAAGCCAGTAGTTATTTTGAAAGTGTCCGTGCGAAATACACAAATCTTAGAAACTTTTTCGTAAACGATACAACTGCATGCTTTAACACAAAAATATCATAAAATGTGTTCTTAATAACAATTAAGTTCATTTCAGAAAATTTTATGCCAGGAATTTAGCCAACTGACTTCACTTTGAAACAAAAATATCATAAAATGTGTTCTTAATAACAATTAAGTTCATTTCAGAAAATTTTATGCCAGGAATTTAGCCAACTGACTTCACTTTGAAATAAAAATATCATAAAATGTGTTCTTAATAACAATTAAGTTCATTTCAGATAATGTGCACGCACAATTTTATGCTAGGAATTTTGACAACTAAAGGTGAAAATTACCGAATAATAAAAACATCTTAACATTTGTATGAGTTAATGAACATTGTGGATTGAATGAAGTGTTCAGTTCAAAGTTCTGTGAAGACTTGTGGCGATTAAAATAAAATTCAAATAAAAAAAGATACCAAACTCCCATGAGCCTTTATCAGAAGAACCCTCCGAACATGAACAGGAAAAAGGACCCACTTCCGACCCCCAAGAGAAGGTTATTTCCTAGTTGAGTAACATGATACTACAGGGTGACCCAGAAAAAAAAACAGAACCCAAATTATTTATTTATTATCCCATTAAACCCCAACCCTAAACCCCAACACTAACCCTAAACCCTAACCCTAACCCCCGGGTTAGCTCAGTTGGTAGAGCGTTCAGCTAGAAACCACATGGTTTCTAGTTCGATTCCGGTCCTCACCAACTCAGCGCATGAGTAGCACAGGGATCTGTGTGGTAAAGTAAGGAGCTGATGGTAGGTGTGGCACTCTACCTCAGATGCCAAAAAACAATCTCCTTGGTCTAACGCTAGTGAAAAGGGGATAGACTCTCTCGCTGATTGGCTGATACCGACTTTAGGCCGCCCGGACAACTTTTTTTTTATAGGGTGCCCCAGAAAAAACAGAACCCACAAATTTTGTAATAAAACTGTTAATTTTAATTTTAATTTTTTTTCAAGTTTAAGTCCAACAAGAGTTAGGGTTAGGGTTGGGGTTTAGGGTTAGTTTAATGGGAAAATAAATAAATAGTTTGGGTTCTGTTTTTTCTGGGTCACTCATGTTACTCAACTAGGAAATAACCCAAGAGAATCTCTCAGCCATTTAACTGGGGCAAGAAAGCTGTGAATGATCTTTATTAGGCCTTTTATTATTAGTAACTGACATGATCTCCCTGAACTGGAAATATTGGGCTTATGGTATATAATAAAATAGTGCTTGGTCCAAGATATTGGGCTTAGGGATTCAAAGGGTTAATCTTATTTCAAAGGGGTCATGAGTGGTTACTCTATCATTCATGTATCTTACTTCATGTTTTGCAGGCCATGTTTGTTCTGCTTTTACTGGGATATCTATTCCTGCCTGTTTATTTGTCAGCAGGGGTAAGTTTTTTGATTTTCATCATGAATTCCCCAAAAGATACTCTCTACTGGTGGAGGAGGGGAAAATGAAGCTTCTATTGCTGACGGATTCTTCTTCTTGTTAACTATCACAGTTTTTTGCAATAAATGTTCTATTTTTCTTGCACCCGTTATTTTACAATACAAAATATATTTCCTTTATTTCAATATTCACTTCAATGTGTATATTCTAAAAGTTTTTATTTTGTGAGAATACTTAGTTTTAAAGTGGGGGGTTCGTTTTTACACTTCAACTTTTTACTCGTAAATTCCTACCATAAAATGCCCAAGACTAATTTTATGGCAGGAATTTACGAGTAAAAAGTTGAATATTACCTTTCGTTGTTATTTCTTTTCTTTTTGGCTTTGGTACTCTAAAATAAAAACGTCAGATTTTAATCATCGTCGACGAAAAAACAAAATTACGGTCAGGAGGATCCAATTTATGCCTAAATTGTAAAACGAGCCCCCACTTTAAAACTAAACATTCTCACAAAATAAAAACTTTTAGAATATGCACATTGAAATGAATATTAAAATAAATAAATAAAATATATTTAGTATTGTAACATAACGGGTGCAAGAAAAATAAAACATTTAATACAAAAACACGGACATAAAATGAGGGTTCAGTTTATTTTATGGTAGGAATTTACGAGCAAATAGTCCTTTATTACCAAATATTGTATACTGAAAACCATGACGATACGGACTGCACATGTATCTTTTGTATTGGACGTGTACCTGCCACCCCGTCTCATATTTTACCTACATTGTTGATACTCTGTCGTTTTAAATTTAAAATATTTTGTTGCAGTTATAGAGTACTGCTGTACGTACCGTTTGATTTATTTTGAATGTATCTAAATATGGCAAAGAAAAATTTGGGCAGTGGTTTTTTTTTTCTCCACTTTTGGTAAGTGAAAAGGGTCTTAGGACAGTAACCCCGACCCCTAACTAATTATAAAGGAATGATTAGTTTCCGTGAATTAAATACTGCCTCGCCCTTAATTCAAAGTAGTTTTTATTTGCTGTGAGAGTAAAACAAATTTATTCATTTATTTAAAACAATAAGAAAAATGGCTAAACAAAAAGCCCCAAATTACTATACATTTAATCAACCATTGAAATTAATTATTGAACCCAACGGTAGACACATTAGTCTCAGTTGTTTGTGTTAGCATTGCAATGTATAATTTTAATTAAACTTGGTTTTAAAAAAATATTTTTCAACATTAAATGTATAGTAATTTTTTTTGTTTGTTTTTGTTTTTTTAAGCAATACGTAATTAAAAACAACCTTAATCCCCAAACCCGTAAACCGTAACCCAATTCGCAAAAACCTCATTCATACACTGTAGTTAAACTGTCACGGGGGACCACCAAAAATGTTCCGTTTTAATTTTCCGACCAATTTGCAAGTTTAGCCAGAAAAAAATATACCCAAAGAAAATGGGTTAGGGTTCCGGTTAGGTGTAGGGGTTGTAAGTTTTATTATTATTTTTAATAAAAAATTAATAAATAAATATTTAAAAATATACCTTGGGTCAGCAATTTAATATATAATAGGTATTTATGAATTAATAATGCAAATAAATTAAATTTTCTTGATTTACATATACAGGGTTTACATAAAGTCCGTGTGCACTTTAAAATTTTTTTAATTCTACAGTGCACTCGAACTTTGTGGGCACAACATATATAAGGACTATGATGGACTTTAAGTTAAGGCTAGTTTCAATAGGGGTCGTTTCTGGACACACACACGTTATATATATATATATATATATATATATATATATATATATATATATATATATATATAAGGTAATCCAAATGACTGGTTGTAAGGGATGATTCTATTTGGTATCTTCGAAATGTCACTGTACACAACCATACTGTATGCTCTTGTAGGTGCAAACATATACTCATACAAGGATTTTTATAAATCCCTAAAGATATATATATATATATATATATATATATATATATATATGAGGTTAAGTAAACAAACAAATGTGTTTATTTTTATATGGCTTTTAAGCCGACAATTTTTGGAGGATATGTGCTTAATTGAAGTCGTACCTAATTTTGAAAATTAATTAGTTTATAATTAATGAATTTTAGGCGGGCATATATATTCAAATGTAAGGCTAAACGAATCGAGAAAATATCAATCCCTGAATAGGTCGAAATGTACATTCAGGGATTGACATTTTCTCGATTCGTTTAGCCTTACATTTGAACATATATGCCTGCCTAAAATTCATTAACTATTAACTAATTAATTTTCAAAATTAGGTACGACTTCAATTAAGCACATATCCTCCAATATATATATATATATATATATATATATATATATATATATATATATATATATAAAAAAAGGAACAGTGACTTTAAATTAGGGTTAGGTTTAAGAGGGGTTGTTTCTATTTAAACTTTTTTTTATATAACCAAATGATTTGAAAATTAACTTATCAAATTTAATTAATTAATTAATTTTTAATCTGTGATTTATCATATTATGAATAGGTATTTTTTCAAATATATAAACATATATATAAATTTAAAATATACATATGAATTGTAAACAACAATAATCTAAAGTCTTTATTAAACACCTTAGATTATTGTTGTTTTATTTTAAAAATAAAATATAATTAAAATTATAATTAAATTAAAAATAAATCGAATATATAATATATCCCAATCCCGAGTGTATATTATTATAAAGGTTAAGAAACATTGTAAATAAATATATTTAATTAATTTTAATTATATTTGCTGTGATTATCCAGAATTATTTTAATCAGTAGTTAATTTAATTTTGGTATTAAAACAATAAACACAATTTTCAAAACCCGTAAAAAAGATTTTATTTCTAAAATAAAAACAAAAAATACAAACATTTTGAATAGATTAGAAATAAGAATATACATCAAAATTTACTTTTTAAAAATCGAAATGAGTTGTTATTGTTTTGAAATAAATAATTCAAGAGAAATTTAAATTTATTTGGTAATATTATTTTATATATCTATATATATATAAATTTTTATATATATTCAATGAATATATATAAAAATTTATATGAATATTATTCATATATATTATATTTACATATATATCTATATATATTATGTTTTATATTTTGATATATATTTTATATATAAAATATATTTGATTTGGTAAGAAAAATCCCAAAACAAAAAGAAGGGGTTTGTGTCCGGACATGGGCAACACTTTTTGTTTTCTATTTGACAAGAAAATCAAAAACAAATCGGATGTTGAGGAATTTTTACTTACCTTTTTGCTTATCAACTTGGAAAATAAGACGGAATCAACATAGAAAAATGCCAGAAAAAAGTCGAAATTTATTAAATTTAAATTTTAAATCAAAATTTTCTTGTTTTTTTTTCCATAAATGTTGAATTTGTTTTTTAAAGAAATTTTGTTTTTCAGTTCCGCCCCTTTTCGTAGTTTGTTTTTATTTTTTTTTACAGTTCGGCGCAGACAGTCGATTTGAGGATGTTTTTTTATTTCCACCTCATTTTATAAATTCATCTTCACTTTGACATTCAAATCCGTTAAAAATCAAAACAAATGAAAGATTCAAATAATGTCAATAAATTGAAAAAAGTCGATTCGATGACGAAGCAAGACAAAGACGACATGACAACCGGTGTTCAGCGAAAATCTGTTCCGCCTGTAAAAAAACAACAGCGGATTTTTTATTCCAATAATTTTGATAACAAGTAATAAAAGCAAGGAACCATATGACCTTTAGGCACCCCTTTTACTTTGCTGATTCATAAGTACATTTTTTCATTTATACCGTCGACATCCGGTTGTTTGTTAACAGACTATTTTTAGAGTTTTTTTTTAATTATAAAACTAACCCCTAACCCTAACCCCTAACCCTAACAAACAACCGGATGTTGACAGTGTAAATGAAAAAAAATGTACTTATCAGCAAAGCAAAAGGGGTGCCTAAAGCTCATATGGTCCAAAGTAAGAAGTAAGCGCTCATCGCTCCTGGCAGGTCTTTGCTTCTTCAGACTGAGTTATTTAGCTTTTGTTACGCAACCAGTCTAGGAGAAGGAAACATCTGTGTAGAAACCAAGTTTTATCATTAGGTCATGCCGACAGCACATATACCAATGATTCTCTCTCTCTCTCTCTCTCTCTCTCTCTCTCTCTCTCTCTCTCTCTCCAAACGTCCCTATTGGTCATCGCTCCTGGCAGGTCTTTCGCACGGCATCCAGAACCCTCCCAGAGCTGATCGGTGAAGGTTTTTGCTGGTCGGCCTACACTGGTATGTTCAGATGTAGGTGTCCACAGGAAAAAGTCACTTTCGACATCGTCCTTGCTTCCCCAGCAGTGTCCAGCATATCGGACCATATGACCTTTAGGCACCCCTTTTTGATCTCAATTAAGAAAGGACATATTTTCATTTACACCGTCAATATCCGGTTGTTTTAACAGACGATTTTTTAGATTTTTCTTTTAATTATAAAACTAACCCCTAACCCTAACCCCTAACCAACAACCGGATATTGATGGTGTAAATAAAAAACATGTCCTTTAATAATCGAGATCAAAAAGGGGTGCCTAAAGGTCATATGGTCCAGCATATCTTGTTCGTCTTACTTGCATGGCTTGTGTGATAGGAGGCAAGTGGCTATACAACTGGTTTCTTGTGGGATGCTGCTTCCATGATTTGTTCAAGACAGCATCCAGCACCCTTATGTAGTTCCTACCCAACTAAATGGTGCAGCCATACAGTAGCACTGATTCGATTACAGAATTTTCGCTTTATCTTCTCAGGGAGATCAGATTTCAATATGATCGATAATCTGTCAACAGCAGTCCATGTCTTCCCTATGCGTATATTGACGTCGCTTTCTGTAGATGAGGTATTACTACCAAGGTATGTGAACTGTCCTACTAAATTCAAAGGCTTACCATCCAAATCTGGAGATGTTTTCATCTTGTCTAAAACACATGAATTGTTTAAAACTCAGGTTTAAAACTGATGTCACATAGAGGCCAATGTCTCTTACTGTCTTCAAAAGGTTATACACACACACACACACACATACACA
>CM042175.1:2939198-2946698 GCA_023376005.1 Doryteuthis pealeii
AGATGGACTGTGTCCAAGAGGTTTATTTAACTCTTGTCGCCAGGCTTTCGCAATTAGGCGGTACTACTAGCTGGGTATTTAAATTTAGCCTGGGAAATCTCTTTCTTTTGGTCTGGCATCCACAAAAGATGGACTAGACGCGTGGTGTCTCTGTCCATTAAGTGTGGGCGGGCTTTGTACCCTTACTATCAGTACGGGACTCTCACATTCTTTGTGAACTATTTCGTACTTCTAAAGGACATTCGTCCTATCTGTCTGTATAATGCCATGTATGTCATGATCCACGTGCTCAGACAATAAAGTCTGTATTGTTGTACTTCTTTATTTGGATTTACTTATGTATATATTCACCTACGTTGGAAGGTTTCGTTGAGCATTCTAACGTATTATAAGAACCATACATTCAATTCTTATAACCGTAAACTCCGAGAAAAGTTCATACACTGGTACACGTAGTGATACATAATATTTACTGTAGTGATTGTCTGCCCCTGTTGGGATGGACTTGTGCCCAAAAGGGTTATCTTCCCTTGCCGTCAGGCTTTCGCCACTAAATTACACAACTAGCTGGTTATTCAAACTCAACCCAGGAAGCCCTTTGCCTCTCTCTCTTGTCTAGCATCCATGATAGATGGACTAGACGCGTGGCGTCTCTGCCAATGAAGTGGGAGGATTTGCCCCCCCCCAACTACCAGTAAATGACTCTCATATTCTTTATAAACTCTTTCGCACTTCCAAAGGACTTTTGTTCTATCTGTTTTGTATCTTGCCATGTATCTCAGACAATAAAGTGTGTTATTGAAGTCAGTCAGTTAGACAGTCAACAATTGGTTTGACTGGCCAAGCCTAACATGAAGTTACTAGTTCTCCAATGAATCCACTATAACAGCTTAAATAATTACTGCCACTGCTGCCAGGAAGAGTCCATTAAGCTGAGGAGGTGTTTGACTGTTCTACTGTCCAATAGTTAACAATCTGTAACAGTCATTTCCAGACTGCAGGTTCAATCCTGGCTAAGGGTGAAAGTAACACAGAATAACAATTATCAGTATTCTACATGTGTATTATTTCTCTGAATTTTTGAGATGAGGCTTGATAATTAGTATTATTTGGATTATTCGGACTATTGTCCTCATCTTTATTGTTATCTGCACTATTTCTCTGAATTTTTTAGATGAGTCTGGATAATTAGTATTATTTGGATTATTCGGACTATTGTCCTCATCTTTATTGTTATCTATACTATTTCTCTGAATATTTGAGATGAGGCTTGATAATTAGTATTATTTATCATAAGTGACTCTCATATTCTTTATTAACTCTTTCGTACTTCCATACTTCCAAAGGACTTTTGTTCTATCTGTTTTTTATCTGGTCATGTATGTCAGGTTCCACGTGCTCAGACAATAAAGTCTGTATTGTTGTTATGTTGTACTTCTTTGTTCGGATTTACTTATATATATATATATTCACTTACGTTGGAGGGTTACTCTGAGCCTTTCTAACGTATTATATGATTTGGTTTGGTTTGTTTTGTTTTACGGCATATCAACCTCAGTGGGTCATTTAATGCCGATAAAGTTTTGAAATAAATCAATTCTTAATGGATAATACAATTTTTTTATAAATACATTTTTCTATTTAACCCATAGATGGGACCCTAACAGGTACTACCACTCCGGGTCAGAGTGGACCAGGGGGCAATGGTGATTGAAAGGGTGCTCACATTCCCCCAAACCTCCAAACTGGAACCTCACCATCAGATAGTTTAACGTCATCCCAGGACATGTAGACCTCAGTCCCGCCTTCTAGCACCATATGTAAAGAGGGGTTGGGGCTTGCCATAAGGGCAATAGGGTTGGGAAATCATATAGGTGCTAGGGCTTGACGTGACCAGCCGATTGATCGGAGGGGGTCTCTCCGACCGCCCGTCTAGCCCAAGATAGGGCCAAAGTGGAGTATTGCAGATCATGAACTGCTCATCCACCTGGATTCTATCCTTAAGCATCACGGGTCGCCATCCACGTATTATATGAACGGCACATGCAATTCGTATAGCGCCAACAACTAAATCAATTCTATCGTTTGCACCACATTTTTAAGGACTTTTTTTAAATTTATTTTGTCTTTCAAGAATTTTGTTGATCGATTTCAAGTTCATCAAACTCTGCCAAATTTTCGGTAAAATGTGCTGCCATTTTTTTTTTGTACCGAACTTTCTTTCAAGATCTTGAAGAATTCTGAGAAAGCAATATTTTGAGAAAACGAATCAACATGAAAACTCTCTGAACCAAAATGTTTGGTTTAACTTCAAATACACAAAAAGAAAAAAAAAGAAATAAGAAGAAAAAAAAAGAAAGAAAAAGAAAAGAAAAAGAAAAAAGAAAAAGGAAAACGAAAGAAGAAAAAAAAAGAAAAAGAAAAAGAAAAAGAAAAAGAAAAGAAAAAAAAGAATGAATTTTTTTTCTTTCTTTTGTCGACTAATGAACTAGAACTCTTCAATTACCTTTCTTTCTTCTTTTCTTTCTTTTTTTGTGGGGTGGGGGTGAGAGGGTTAAAGAAATTGAAATATTCTTCCTTGAACGCATAAAGAATATTATTACCATTTCCCGAGATATTTTTTTTCTAATCCTGTAATTCATTTTTTAGTTCATTTTCTCAGGGTTATTCTGTTTAAATTCAAATTTAGTTAAAATGCAACCTGTAAAGAAGAAGAAGAAGAAGAAGAAGAAGAAGAAAGAAGAAGAAGAAGAAGAAGAAGTGAAACAGAGAAGAAAAAAGAGGAGGAAGAAGAAGAAGAAGAAGAAGAAGAAGAAGAAGAAGAAGTGAAACAAAGAAGAAGAAGAAGAAGTGAAACAAAGAAGAAGAAGGAGAAGAAGAAGAAGAAATAAAGAGGAGAAGAAGTGAAACAAAGAAGAAGAAGAAGAAGAAGAAGAAGAAGAAGAAGAAGAAGAAGAAGAAGAAGTGAAACAAGAAGAAGAGAGAAGAAGAAGAAGAAGAAGAAGAAGAAATGAAATAAAGAAGAAGAAGGAAAATAAGAAAGAAATAAAGAGGAAGAAAGGAAGGCAAATAAGAAAAAAAAGAGGAAGAAGAAGAAAGAGAAGGAAAAGTGAAAGAAAAAGAAGAAGAAGAGACGTGAAAACTAGAAGAAAAGAAGAAGAAGAAGAAGAAGAAAGAAGAAGAAGAAGAAGAAGAAAAGAAGAAGAAGAAGAAGAAGAAGAAAAAAGAATTCGATAGTTCTTTCTTCTTCTTCTTCTTCTTCTTCTTCTTCTTCTTCTTCTTCTTCTTCTTCTTCTTCATTTTCAATTATAGAAAATCAAACACCTGCCACCAAATTCTGCTTTCAACTCTTTTTTTTTCTCCCCATTTGAACTTGATGTTCAATTGAGAATTCAATGCTATGTCAAGAACAAATGATAAACAGGCGTTAGGCGCTTCCATAGTTAAAAAAATGATAACATTCGATGTTCGGCCCATATAGTTATACAGAGGTGATTATTGATTCTCTATTTCAGGCTTTTCTTCAGAACAACTTATCGGTAATCTTGAACTTTTACATGACCCTGAATGTTTTCCTTATCACCCTGAACATTTATTTACTGCTAGATTATTTTTTTATTCTCATAATCAGTCTTTTTACTTTATGCCTATCACTTTCTTCCTCTCTATGTATCTCTTGATTACCTACTCGTGATATAATATTAGTTTCTTTGGGAGAGATAGATAGAGAGAGAGAGAGAGAGAGAGAGAGAGAGAGAGAGAGAGAGAGAGAGAGAGAGAGAGAAGGGGGATACATTTCCACCCATTCCCGATCCAATTCCCCGCGGTTATGCGTTAGGTAATCTTGAACTTTAAGTGACTAAATTCCTACCATAAAATTGTACTTGCGCATTATTTGAAATGAACTTAATTGCTTTTAAAAAAAAATTAATGATATTTTGGAGTTAAAAGCATGCATTAAAATGGATGTGAAAAATGTCGTGTTTTCTTCTTGAAAATTACGTTGAGTCAAAGATGGCTGCCATTGTTTACAAGCTTCTTCACGGAAAAAAGAACCAATAGACTTAACTCTCATTTAAGTCGTAACAGGACTTAATTCTCAAAGCAATAACAATTGAGTTCATTTCAAATAATACGCAAGTACAATTTCATGGTAGGAATTTAGTCACTTATAGTTCAAGATTACCCAACTTATGTTAAACGCATAACCTCGTGGAATTGGATCGGAGGTGGTTGGAAATTTACTCTCTCTCTCTCTCTCTCTCTCTCTCTCTCTTTCTTTCTCTCTCTCTCTCTCTCTTTCTGTCCCAGAGAAACTAACATTATATCACGAAGAGGTAATCAAGAGATAGATAGAGGGGAAGAAAGTGATAGTCAGAAAATAAACTAAGAGATTGTGATTATGGGTATATAGGTATAATCTAGCAGTAAAATGAAAGTTCAGGGTGATAGAAAAAAATCTAGGGTCGTGTAAAATCTGCCTGCGGGTAACACACCGTAAGTCTCTTTTGAAAATGAAGATTTAAAAAAAATAGTGTCTGTTTGTTTTGTTTTAGGACACACCACTGTTGGTGGGTTATTCTATGCCGACATTTTTTTAAATAGATTCATAGCCACAGTTTGGTGGAAAACAAATGTATGTGCGCATACATATATATATAATAAATAAGTTAATCCACAGACACGTGTTTCGAGGTTTCACCTCTCATCAGTGTGGCTACACTTTAACAGCTACCTCTAGCACGGATCGAGACCTGACTGAATTTTCGTCTGCCAAGTCTCTTACCCATGCGGCCAGTAGCGGCTGTCAAATTTAGGAGAATATTTTATTGATACACTTCTAAGCGGAAATGAATTCATGAGAGTCCCCTAACTTTGTAAACAAAGTGAGGGTTAGCTACACGCCAGACGGTGTATTTACAATTAAATCCCTATTTAGAGAACTCAACCAAGTGGGAGTATATATATATATATATATATATATATATATATATGTGTGAGTAACATGATATTACAGGATGACCCAGAAAAAACAGAACCCAAATTATTTATTTATTTTCCCATTAAACTAACTCTAATCCCTAACCCTAACCCTAAACCTTAACCCTAATCCTAACCCTAACCACCCCTAGTTGAGTAACATAATAGTACAGAGTGACCCAGAAAAAACAGAACCCACAAATTTTGTAATAAAACGGGTAATTTTAATTTTTTTAAAGTTTAAGTCCAACAAGGTTTAGAGTTAGGGTTTAGGGTTAGTTTAATGGGAAAATAATCATATATATATATATATATATGGTTATTTCCTAATTGAGTAACATGATATTACAGAGTGACCCAGAAAAAACAGAACCCAAATTATATATATATATATATATATATATATATATATATATATATATATATATATAATCAAATATATATTATGGATATTGATATCTTGTTACTATTAGTTTCATGCTTACTGCAATTATCAGACGAGAGTAAAAATGTGAAGATTAAAAAAAACGGTGTTTTAGCGTTTATATAAACGTGAAGCGTGTTCCCGCGATGGAATGTTATGGCGCTAAAGCTTTTTTTTCAAACTGTGGCTTGTTTAGCTTTTATATAAACGCTAAACAAACCACCGTTTTTTTAAATCTTCAAATCTTAACAGAGAGAGAGAGAGAGAAGAGAGAGAGAGAGAGAGAGAGAGAGACACACACACACACACATTACACATATATATATATATATATATATATAATATAGTCATCCACAGACACTGTGATTCGACGTTTACATCTCATTAGTGTGGCTAGACTTAACAGCTACTTCTAGCCGAAAGCGAAACCTAACTGACTTTTCAGCAGCCCGACTTTTCCAAGCCCATAGCTGTTAGTAAGAGGCGAACATTTTAGCTGATAAATACATACTTCGGTCGATGTATGTTACGATCATCTAGAGAACTCGAGTCATAAACAACAGACGAGTAATGCTTTACTTTAAACCGGTGAAAGTTCGTTAAAGTCGCATCTAGAGAGCTCTGCAGGTTTCCGAGAGCATAAACAGTCATCCACAGACATCGTGTTTCGACGTTTACGTCTCATCAGAGTGGCTAAGTACTTCTACTCGAGTGCAAAACCTGATTGAGTTTTCAGTAGTCCGACCTCTTTCCTCTCGACCGTCCGTGAGGTGTGTGAAATTACTATCCATACGGATATCGAGATTAGAATTTGAAAAAAAAACAACATTTTGTCTTTCTCCTAGACTAGTTGCCAATACAAGCCATTGCTGTGGCGGAAGAGATTAATTCATGCCTAACAAAAGGTATTTGGGGGATTTGAAAGGATACATTTTTCACCAACCTCAAACCCCTAAATTTTTGTAAAAAATCGTAGCTAACGCCGACACACACACACACACACACACACACACACACACACGTAAGGGAATGTTCGATGTCATCTTTCAAAACTGTTTATCCCAGCGTTCATAAATTTCGGACTATTCTAAGAGCGCTAATTTTCCATTCAAAATATTTTTAAACAAACTGATCAACAAAAAACTATCAGAGTCTCCTATTATTCTGTGATAAATTTTACTTTTCCTTATATCAACAAAATCCCTGAAGAAGATCTACTAAACAGATTGAAACACTGCAGCGTTGACTGAATAAATATCACTCATTTCATTTGAACCTGTGTTTTTTCAAATTTTTTACTATATTACATACCGTCGGATTCACTTCGATTTTTCTCTTTATATATATATATATATATATATATATATATATATATATGAGAGAAAAACGCGTGTTTTTTTCAATCACCAACCCCAAACCCCTAAATTTTTGTAAAAAATCGTAGCTAACGCCGACTTTTATTTATTTGCTTCCAGTCATTTTTTAAGTAAAGTCGTCGGTGTGTCCTAAAGTCGGTATCAGCCAGACACGAAAGAGTCTATCCACTTTTCACTAGCGTTAGACTAAGGAGATTGTTTTCTTAGCGTCAGAGATGGAGTGCCACACCTATCATCGGCTCATCACTTTACTTCACAGATCCCTGAGCTACTCATACGCTGAGTTGGTGAGAGCCAGTATCAAACCAGGAACCGTGAGGCTCCTATCCGAATATTCTACCGTAGTCTGCTGTAAATAAATGCGAACAACCGTTTGTAAACAAAAACAAAAAAATGAATATAAAAATTCGAAAACATGTCTGATTTAACATGATTAGTAACTTGCTTTTTGTTAAAAAATCAGAGATGGAGTGCCACAACTATATACACTTCACAGATCCTAAGCTACTCATCCGCTGAGTTGGTGAGGGCAGTATCAAACTGAGGCTCCTAGCCGAATAGTCTGCTGTAAAAAATGCGAACAACCGTTTGTAAAAAAAAAAATGTTTTTCTAAAATTAATATATAAAAATATTTGAAAGAATATATTTTTCGCATCATTACGTATTTGACTCCTCTCCCCACATATCCTCATCCCAAAGTCCATTACTGCCCCCCTTAG
>CM042175.1:2951698-2954198 GCA_023376005.1 Doryteuthis pealeii
AGTATTTTCTGGAATTTATTATTGGGACATGAGTGTGATTTTAGATGTTGGGCTATTGAGCTATTGTCTGTAAGGTGCATTGTAAGCCGTCTGGAAAGGGTAGTTGTTGTTACACCAATGTATATATTTTTGTAAGAGATACATTCTCCTAATGGACATTTAAATAGATATACCACATTGGTTTTTTGTAACGGTGCAATTGTGGGGGAGGAATTATTTTTCAGGATTAGGTTTGATGTTTTAAATTTTTTATAATATACTATAAGTTTGATTTTTTTACTAGGGTCATTAGGGAATATATTATTTTTAATTAATGTTTTTATTATGTTTTCGTCTATTCTATAATTTTGGTGCATTTATATATATATATATATATATATATATATATATATATACCAACCCCTCCGCACGAGCAGGATGCGACACAAGGTCAATTTCTTAAGCGGAGTTTAACAGGTTTGAATTCTGAGTTTTCCTTCTCCTAGACTAATTACGTATCCATAGCTCAATCTGCCCTAATATTTACCAATAGATGAACGGAGATTAGTTTGATGCATACCTGTCTCATAGATATTCGCCCTGTGTGAAATGCAAACAGCCTCGTCCAGGGTTTGAACTCAGGTCGAAGAGTCTAACCATAACACTACGCACCTCGATATAGTAATCTTTGTTATGCATAAGTTTTGCGCACCCGGTGAGGGACGAACTCCATTCTGATGTAATGGCCTACGTGGGAATAGCTTTACAATTAAAGCTGATGGCATTTGCAAAGGCAAGAATCCATCTGTTCTCTTCCCAGCTACGGGTAAATTGTAGGGCAGACTGTGTTCTTAAGCCTTGGTAAAACAACCTGTCTAGAATGAAAAAAAACAAACAAACAAACTAAATTCAAACCAACTGTACTCCGCTTAAACATTGACCTTGTGCTACACCCTGTCACTGGGTTGATACATTCACCATAGTAAAGTGACCTAGCAAATTATTAAGGCTGGCACAAGGCAACAACTTTTGAGCATCAAGTGAAAGGAGAATGCAAAATAGAAAGATGTCAAGTTATATATATTCTCCTATCGTGAACGATAGATGAGGGTCAGCAGTGAGTAATTTGTTTCCTCCCATGTTGTGCGTGCTATCAAGGAGACATTTTGTGTTTCCTCGAGTGTGATAGCAGCCCAGCCTTGCTGCGAACTATGAAGCCACAGTGACATATTAATTTTTTAAAAGTGGGTGTCAGATGTTTTTGTTTTAAAAGTTAGACGGAGCTGATCTCAATGTTTCAGTCTATTTTCTTCAAAGCTCTTTAATCTAGCGAAACATGTCTTATGCCATTCTTTCAGATTTAATGCTAGATTTTCCCAGGGGCTGTGGTCAATATTGAGTTGTTTCAAATTGTCCTTCAATTTGTCTTTATAGCGTAAGAGTGGACGTCTAATAGAACGCTTAACATTTAGTAACTGTCCATATAATATCTTCTTTGGAAGCCTGTTCTCATTCATTCTGACAACGTGACCAGCCCACCTTAGCTGAACCTTTGATTGTAAGGTTTCAATGCCTGTAATGTTATTACATCTTTTTTTAAATATTGTACAATTTTTCACTCTATCATCCCATTTTATACCGCACATGGCACGAAGACAGCGCATGTGAAAGGCGTCAATTTAATTAATTCATTGCAGATAACACTGATGATCTGCACGAGGTGAAACTCGGGTATGCTCTCTGACAATCCTATTTTACTGAATCTGCTCTTAAATATAAAACCAGCTAGTCTAATGGTTAAAATCCCCGCCTGTCAGCCTGGCAGTTAGGGTTCGAATCACACACAAAGCGGCTTTCTGTCTATAACTCTGCTGATGAGGCATAATATGCCGAAATGTACATACAGAGATCGACTTTTTCTCGATTTGTTTACGCCTTACATTTGAATAGTTATGTTCGCCTAATTCATTAATTATCAACTAATTAATTTTCAAATTAGGTATGACTTCAATTAAGCACATATTCTCCCAAAAATTGTCGACTATCGCCATCTCAAACAAATTGTTTATGTACTCTCATATATATATATATATATTGGTATGAGCTCTCTAATTGGTGATTTAAATTAACTTTCACTACTAAGCATATAAGCCATGATCGTTTGCCCGCAAACTAGATCTCTTTGTGATCGTAAAAATATATAAACAAACCTATGTATTTAATAGTTTAAAAACACAAGTCCCGCTACACCAGCTGTCAGTGGCCGAGAGTAGAAGTTATCAGGCTGGTAAACAGTCAGTCCGAGTTCGATCCTAGGCAAGGATGTTTGTTTTGTCTAGCCACACTGAAGAGGCGTGAAACGCCGAAATACGTGTCTGTGAATGACTTATTAATTGTATAAATATAAATATAGATCTATTAATAATGGAGATTCGCTTCAGGTTTTTGTCTGTAACAAAAATTACGTCACTGCTTACGTCACATTACCCAAAATCGTCATAACATAGAATAAATACACTCA
>CM042175.1:2964198-2969198 GCA_023376005.1 Doryteuthis pealeii
CTAACCCGGGCTAGTAGTACCACTTTGGCTCCCGTATTCTAACTTATGAAAACAAAGTTGGCTTGTTTCATATTCTCCCTTGTAATAATGTACTTATTATTTCTGATCGTTCGATATTTCTTTTTTTTTTTTTTTTTTTTTTTTTGACGATGTGTCGTAACACATTGTTTCGTGTATCATAAATTCCTCTCGACGCACGCACGTCTCGTTCGGACGAGAGTCTCGCATCTTCCAAATCTCGTTCTCTAACAAAGAAAGTAATTAACGTTTGTTTTTTGTTCGCTCTCAAATCTTGGCTTCTCTTTGGCAATTAACCTCCTTTCAACTTTCCAATTTCAATGGCCGATATCCAAAAAAAAAAGAAAACAAAACAAAAAAAAAAACAACCTAGATAATCTGAGAAGTTTGATTTATTCTCGCATTCTGTTGGCTTCGCTTAAAAGGCAATGGTTATATTTTGATTTCCTCACATTCAACTAAATAGACGAATTTATTTGACAAACGAACGGGTCCTTCTTTTTTTGGGGGACACGCCGTCACGTCAATGGAATTCGACGTTAGATTTTCCCGCTTTTTTAAAAAGCCGACGTCGCCATTTTGAAATAAAATGAATAAATAAATGGATACTTTTAAAACAACATTTTTTGTTCCGTTTTTAAATTTTCAGTTTAGATCAGTCGGTAGAGCGTCAGCCTAGGAACCACAAGAGCACTCTGGGGGGATCTCGCTGACGGTCGCCAACTCAAGCGTAAACGTAATGCTCTTCTCTATAAAGAATGGAGCACTCTGTGACGGCCTTTACACACAAAGCGTGTATTAAAACAGTTAAAATCTCCTTCCCATTCTGTAAGTGAAGACAGCCTAATGGTTAAGGTGCCGGACCGACCGGAGTTCAATTCCGGCTGTAATTAGCTTACAAAATATCTAGCCACACTGAAGAGACTTGATAAGTCGAAACACCTGTCTGTGGATGACCCTATATATATATATATATATATATATATATTGAACGTTTTTTCACTTTGAAATAGGATATTAATTGAATATATTCTACTTCAAAAAATATGTTTCAATTTTTTACCATAATAATTTCATATTCGATCGGCTATGCTTTGAATTAATGATATTTAAAAAAAAATTATCTATTACTGAATTTTACATATTACAAAAAAAAAAAAAATTGAAATTAAAATTAAAGAATTATTTTAAATTTAAATATTGTATCTATCTAATTTTTTTGTATGTATTTTTTTTATATCAGTTTAACAAATCGCCTCATTTATATCTTTTTTTTATTTATCTGAATAATAATTGTTACGTTCGCCTATCATTTTCAATGTTTACAAAGCTGTTCCATCAGAGACCAAATAAAATGAGAGGTGCACATGCACAAATTGGCAAAGAAAAATAAGACATAATATATATTTTTATAACATAATTTTTATTCAGATTTATAAGATGGGTGGAGGATGAAACGGACGCCGACAGGCTAGGGTTAATAAAGTCATTAGGCGGAATCTCTTTCATATCAAATTGCAATTTTTCATGACGGAAGAAATTTGTACTTAGCTTTTATTGGTTAGTTCATCTTCTGTTGGTTATTCTTGGGATATGTCCTTCTTTTGGTTAGCTTGAAGACGGAATAAGCGGTGCTTTCCTTCTCTTCCGATTTGTCGCATAGTCTCGTTAAGATTATTATCTTTGGGAGATATCCTAAATTTATCTAGCCCGCATGAAGGTGATATCGGGATTCCAAACTGTCTGTAGTAGTCAAATTTTCTTCATGAGGACGATCTTCGCCCGTCCTCAACGAGGTGAGGAATCCTACCTATGTTCCCCGACAGGGTCCCAAGTGAAAACTAAACTAATGATAGGGATCTCTTCCCTTCTCCCCGAAGAGAGGTGTGGTGTATTTCCGTTCATCCCTTTGCCTTCCTCCTCTTCAGAGGCCGGCCGACGTGACACTGCTGGTCGAAGAAATTCTGTTCCGAATTGGGGTCATTTTATGGGACACGTACCTTAGCTCTGACGTCACAGAGTTTCCAGAATGTTCTGGGGGTGTTCCCTTTTAACTTTCGAGTTACTCGTAATATGTAACATAATTAACACAGTTTAACGCCTCTACCCCAGCTATGGTTAGTGAAATGAGAACATGATACCCCCGTGGATTGAATAAAGGGTTAGGTTCAAAGTTCCTTGATGAACTTGCTTCAGGGAGTGAAGTATAAATATAACTAAATGAAATAAAAATCACGAATAAAACCAAATAAAACAAAAAATGTAAAAAGCCTAAGACAGGAAGAACCATCTGGGCATCCGCAGAAACAAAAGTGGCTTCCCAGATGTTTATTAGACAAAAATAAATGAAGAAACAGCCGAAGTAAGAAAACGACTTAAACATGCAGAAAACTTATGCTATATGCACCTTTTTTTGTCTTTACACATTAAACATGTAATTTATTTTTAATACATTTTATACTTATTTATTTTTAATACATTTTATACTACGCGCTTCAAAAGTGGCAAATCCCTATTTTACAGAACACATCTACCCACCCCCACTCGATTGAATAAAAATTAACAAAAATCTGGTAATTATCCGATTTTAATGAAATTTTCAATGTTGATTTATCAATAAATGGGTTTTTATATGCATCAGTTATTCTATTTCAAAACTTGCTGATTTTTTTTTCATGTCATTTAACTTTGCCACCCTCTCCTTTATATTTTGAGGGATGTAAAATATTGATACGAATGCTTCTCATTTTCTCATAACACTTTTAAGAACTCCCTCGATAATTTATATACCCAGTGTCAGGAATGAAGACTAAGAGTCGGAGATAAGTATTATCTGCGTTATTCGGACTATTGTCCCCATCTTCATTGTTATTTGTACAACGTTTCGGCCGATATGCGCTCTGGTCTTCTTCAGGTATTTCTTGTCGGACTCAGGAACCTTCTTTACGAACTCGGGAACTTTCTTGTCGTATTCGGGAACTTTCTTGTCGTAATCGGGAGCCATCACGGAACTTTGAACCTAACCCTTTATTTAGTCCACGGGGGTATCCTGTTCTCATTCCGCTAACGATAGCTAGGGTAGGAGTTGTGTTAATTAATTATTTTTCTAACTGCTTTCACTCAGGATTGAACTCGGGTTCCAGAGATAACTGTGACTTAGAACTGTCTTAACCTAACTACCTTATCCACTCGGCCATGTGTCCAATTGGACATATGGCCGAGTGGATAAAGTCCAATTGGGCATATCGGCCGAAACATTGTACAAATAACAATGAAGATGAGGACAATAGTCCGAATAACGCAGATAATACTAATCTTCAAGACTCGGAGATAAGTTAATCCAAGTTCTATTCGACAAGATATAAGAGTATTAAATAGCACGTGTGATGTGCAACACTGAATATGAGTGCCGTAATCCGGGGAAGTGCTGCAAATGAATACGGATGTCGCAAATGAGTGTCGTAAAACATGTCTTATTTACACACCCAGCAAAGGATTGGTTTGGTTTGGCTTGTTTTGTTTTACGGCATATCAACCTCAGTTGGTCATTTAATGCCGATAAAGTTTTGAAATAAATCAATTCTTAATGGAGAATACAATTTTTTTATGAATACATTTTTCTATTTAACCTATAGATGGGACCCTAACAGGTACTACCACTCCGGGTCAGAGTGGACCAGGGAGTAATGGTGATGAAGGGATGCTCCACACTCCCCAAATCTCCAGAACTGGAACTTCACCATCAGATAGAGTTTAACGTCATTCACAGGATATGTAGACCCTCAGTCACCGCCTTCTAGCACCCATATGATAAAAAGGGGTTGGGGCTTGCTATAAGGGCAATAGGGTTGGGAAAATCATATAGGTGCTAGGGCTTGACGTGACCAGCCGATTGATCGGAGGGGGCCTCTCCGACCGCCCGTCTAGCCCAAGATAGGGCCAAAGTGGAGTATTGCATGTCATGAACTGCTCATCCACCTGGGCTCTATCCTTAAGCATCACGGGTCGCCACCCACGGCCAACAGGTGGCCCCATTGGGGGAGTTTTACCCCTCTGCAGAGGTGCAGTTGGTGCATTCTAACGCCCCAGACGACAGGGCGGCCAGCAAAGGAGTATATATGTGACGTAAGCAGTTACTTAGTTTCCTTTAGAAACAAATAGACACCGAATCTCCATTATGATAAGATTTTCTGATTTGTTAATTGATTTACTCTATTATGCTTAATTTGCTATCTCTCTATATATATATGGGTTAAATAGTAGGGCAGACTGGGCTCTTCAGCCTTGAGTAGGTAACCAGTCTAGGAGAGGGATAACTCTGACTTCAAAATTATTGAGGTCGGTCGTTGATTGGGTTTGTGGCAACCTTTGATGCACCAATTCTTTCCTATCGACTGAAAAGTGTGGATGGTCCAACACAAGCCTTCACCACTATAAACAAATCACTGTGTGTGTGTTCATTGTGTGTGTGAACCCTCATGCGTCGAAAATCGACGAGAGAGTCAATTATTATTATATATACTAGCAAATATATGCACCCTCCGGGTGCAAGTATTTAAGTTTTAATATAATAAAATATCATATCAAATTAGAAAAGCTAATGAAACTGAATAAGAATACAGATAAAAAAAATTTGAAACAGAGGGGGTATGATTAAAAAATAGAACGATTTTGAAACTAACTCTTCCATCATTTTCCGTTACCCCCGTCTTTCATTGGTAAATTTTCCTAATTTAACTATTTAGATAAAATAGGAAGTAAAGAATAATATTACAGTTATTTCTTTTAAGATTTATCCCCGAGGTTTTTGCTTATATTCATTAAGATAAAACCAAACAATTAGAAATCAATAATATTAAGCATATATTTATTAAAATCAAACTTTTAATATCAATATGCAAATTAGCCTTCCCATTCACACTGTAAACCGCTATTTTCTTGTATATATAAATACAATTGCATGTTATTAGTATGTAGATATG
>CM042175.1:2974198-2989198 GCA_023376005.1 Doryteuthis pealeii
ATAGATAGTTAAATTGATAGAAAATAGAAAAATTTTAATTTTCGGAGCATATGATATTTAGTGTGTGTATTTATATATATATGTCTATTTATAGTATATATAGTTTGGGATTTTGTGAAGCATTAAGAATGAAATATAAGAAACTCGGTTTTTAAGTGTTAAGTTTCGTTTTATTGCGTTTAATTTTCGAGAGCGCTTCTCTTCGGAACGATTTTTGACAGGTTAGATTGGTATCAGTTTCTTTTATAGTAGTCGTATCATCTTTTGCTGGAATGGTGTACCAAAGGCAGTATTATTAGTAGAGTGCTCAATATAAAATAGAGCTGTTATATAATATAATAAGATAAATTATAAAGGTTTACATATCTATTTATTAGGAGACAAAGGAACATTCACAACCATATTGGTTTCATGCGATGCAATCATCAGGTGAAGATATTTCAAATGTAAGGAAAATCGAAAAAAATTCAAAAAATTCAATGCGGGATGCGTATGATTGGATAAAATGATGTGTATGTATGTGAAGGTAAATTGAATGTATGAGAGTGTTTATGGGCAGCATAAAGGTTGCGTACGCGTAGTGACTGGTCACACACATAATACGTTGTTCTGTGAGTGTGCGGTATTTTAACAGTGCTTACGCTTGTGCATGTATGTGTGTGTGTATGTTTTTTTTCCTATCCGGATGTGTAGGTTATGTATATTGTATATAGTCGGGTCGAGTTAATTGAGGAGTATGGTTGAATAATATTAACTTTAAGATTACAAATGTTGTATATTATGGGCGGTGGGGGTTATGGAACGGCGGTGCTGGCTAAATGTAGCAAATACGCGAGAGGTTGCGGTGAATCAACCTCCTAACCAATATATACACAATGCTTCAAGCAAATTATAAAACTCTCTTATATATACTAGCAAATATATACACCCTCCGGGTGCAAGTATTTAAGTTTAACAACTGAAACTTACTCTTCCATCACTCTCGTCTTTCATTGTTATTTTTTTCTAATTTAAGTATTTAGTTAAAAGAGGAAGTAAAGAATAAAATGACAGTTATCTTTTCTTGTTAATGGATTTCATTTAAGATTCATTGAAGAGATTTTTGCTTATATTCATTAAAATAAAACCCAACAGTTAGAAATCATAAATACTAAGCACATATTTTAATAAAATCACATTTTAATATTAATATGCAAATTAGCCTTCTCGTTCACACTGTAAACCGCTATTTTGTTGTATATATAAATATAATTGCATATTGTTAGTATGTAGACATGGATAACAGTATTAATAAAGTAAAACAATTTTATTAATAATTGAGGTTTAAATAAAAATTAATTCATGGTGAATGTGATGTTAATACTAAAGGAATGGTGACTTGAGTAGTGATTTAGTTTCGGTTACAGACAGAAAAAAACACACAATCTCCATTATAAGAAGATATATTATATATATATATATATTATGTGTGTGTGTGTGTGCGCGTGTTGGTCTCAAACTATTCTCTCTCTCTCTATCTATCAATCTATCTCAATCTATTCATTTTTAACAATCTCAATCTTTTTCAGTTCTATCTATCTATCTATCTATCTATCTCTTATATATATCTATATCCACACACACACACACACACACATATATATATATATAGTTTTAAATCTCTGTATCCTTCAAGAAGCAGGCCGTAATTAACGAATGTATCGTGTTACGTCGAACCCGCCTCTGCAATGTGAAATGGCCTGTACCGAAGAATCCCCAAGATGTAACGAATCGCAGATCGCTTTCGTCTTTGTTTACAACGCCAAGATATTCTACCTCGTTCTGTAGAATAGGTAATTCTTCAAAACCAAAGCCGGAACAAAAAAAAAAAAAACAAAAAAAACCCCCAAAAAAAGACAATGAATTTTCGGGATGAAATATGCATTCCTAGACAATGTTTATAACAAAGAAAATAATGTAGCGAGTAACGCTAGCAAAAGGATACCACCGAAAACCCGAAAGAAAAAGAAAAAAAAAGAGAAAAGAAAAAAAAGGACTTGATATTTATAGATGGAAACTCGTTTACTGAACGAGAAATGGCGATGAAAGACGAGACCTTCTTGCTTTTTTTCACCGTGTGTCAATCAATAATAAATATTTGTTTTCGGCGGGGGCGGTGGTGAAGGCACCGTAGATATCGGTGGCGACGTGGTGCTCGCGTCAGTTCTCTTGCAGTTGTAAATCAGATCTTAGAAACGTTTAATTTACAAGGTTTCTCCATGAAGTGTTTATCAAGCATCGGTTGCGCGGCCATGAAATACCTAACCGAACAATCAGATCGATAGATATACAGAGACTTTAAATATATATATATTATATATATATATATATATATATATTAAACGTTTAAGCGTCGATAAATAAATTTTATTTTTGGAACACTTGTTATTTCAAATTTCTTAATATCATCGGATTTATTTCCATATTTACTTCCACACACACACACACATCTTATTATAATGGAGATTGTGTGTTTTTCTGTCTGTAACCGAAACTATATTCCTACTCAAGTCACAATTCTCTAGTTATAGACATCACATTCTCCATGATTTTATTTTTATCTAAACCTCAATTATTAATAAAATTGTCTTACATTATTAATACTGTTAACTATGTCTACATACTGAGAACATGCAATTATATTTATATATACACAAAATAGCGGTTTACAGTGTGAACGGGAAGGCTAATTTGCATATTAATATTTAAAAATCGAATTTAATAAATATGTGCTTAGTATTATTGATTTCTAACTGTTTTGGTTTTATTTTAATGAATATAAGCAAAAATCTCTTCAATGAATCTTAAATGAAATCCATAACAAGATAAAATAACTGTCATTTTATTCTTTACTTCCTCTTTTAACTAAATACTTAAATGAGAAAAAATAACAATGAAAGACAAGAGTGATGGAAGAGTAAGTTTCAGTTGTTCCATTTTTTATTATAACCCATCTGTTTCAAATCTTTTATTATACTCCCTCTGTTTCAAATCTTTTTATCTGTATTCTTATTTAGTTTCATTAGCCTTTCTAATTTAATATGATATTTTATTACATTAAAACTTAAATACTTGCTCCCGGAGGGTGCATAAATTTGCTAGTATATAATATATATATATATATATATATATATATATATATATATATATATATATATATATATGTGTGTGGAAGTAAATATGGAAATAAATCCGACGATATTAAGAAATATGAAATAACAAGTGTTCCAAAAATAAAATTATTTTATCGACGCTTAAACGTTTCGGTTTCTTTAAACTTCATAAAGATGTATTAAAGGGTGAAGAAATTGATGGATATTTTATAGATGACAGGAAGAAAAAAATCTTTATAAAATTTTTTGTGTGTAACTGTATTTATTCAGCGTTATATTTTTGAAAGCCGAGTCGCGATCCGCACACGCGAAGATGTCATGACGCGTGACGTAACTCGAAGAAATGCATTCAACAAAAGACAAGAAAAAGTATTAATGAATTAAAAGTATTAATATATATATATATATATATAATATATATATATATTATTTTTATTGTTATTAAGGTGCGTATAGAAATAACCTACTCAAGTTTCACCATAAAGAATCTTCAGGGTTAAATGCAATGAATTAATTAAGATATTTCTATATAAACCATAATACTATGTTTTCGGCGGTGGGGGCAAGGGATCCGTAGATATAGGTGGCGACGGTGGCGATCGCATCAGTTCTCTGTAGTTGTAAATCAGATCTTAGAAACGTTTAATTTACAAGATTTCTCCGGGAAGTGTTTATCGAGTATCGGTTGTGCAGCCATGAAATAACCTAGTTGTAGCGTAATTATTATGGGTACGGAGAATTTGGGGATTTCTAGGTGAAAGAGAGGAAGAAGAAATAAGAACAAAGGTTAAAATTTGGACGAGTAAACACTAAGCAGGGTGCCAGTAATTTGACAAAAGAATGACCCCGCAAATAGATTTAAAAATAAAAACGGAAGTTCCGGGTTTTGACCGGAAATGGAAGTGACGCCAGAACGAAAAACAGGGTAAGGAGAAAATCTGACTCTTTTCGCCTTGTGTCTAGTGGGAGTCAGACGTTGGTCCCAGTCCCTCGTATGGGTGTGGGACAGCAGTACAGAAATGATACTTTGTTAGAAAACAGAATAATCTAACGATATCCCTTCTCTCTATATTTCCTTCTCTCTGAAAAAGAAACCACGGGCCTAGAAATAAATACCCCACCTTGGGACTATACAGCGTGCATGTATGTTGTTTCTGAACTAACGACTATTACTACTACTAACGGCAACGACTACTACAACTTAAGTTGGCTTATGCGACAAGCACCGTTATCTCTCTTTTTAGCGGGTATGGCCTAAAGTCGGTATCAGCCAATCAGCGAGGGAGTCTATCCCCTTTTCTCTAGTGCTAGACCAAGGAGATTGTTTTTGCCTCTGAGGTGGAGCTCTACACTTACCATCAGCTCCCTACTTTACTGCACTCATACGCTGAGTTGGCGAGGGCCGGTATTGAACTAGGAACCTTATGGTTTCTAGCCGAACGCTCTACCGACTGAGCTAACCTGGCCCTTTTACGCTAGATATACAGACTTTATATATATATATATATATATATATATATATATATATATATATATATATATATATATATATATATATATATATATATATATATATATATATATATATATATATATATATGGTCATCCACAGACACGTGTTTCGACTTATCAAGTCTCTTCAGTGTGGCTAGACATTTTGTAAGCTATCTACAGCCGGAATTGAAATCCGATCGGTTGGGTGTCAGTCCGGCACCGTAACCATTAGGCTGTCTTCACTTACAGAATGGGAAGGGGATTTTAACTGTTTTAATACACACATCACTTTGTGTGCAAAGGCCGTCACAGAGTGCTCCATTCCTCCTTATAGAGAAGAGCATTGCGTTTATATATATATATATATATATATATATATATATATATATATATAAGTATATAAAGGTGTATAAAGAAATATACCACTCATTTACACCAAATAAACACTGACTTATTCGTTATTACTTGTATCGTCCGGCAAAATGGCGATTGGCTCAATATTTTATTCCCTGGTAAGTCATCTTCTTTATCATATTATACATATATATTTGTTTTCGGCGGTGGCGACGGGGGCACCGTAGATATCGGTGGCGACGGTGGCGACTGCATCAGTTCACTGCAATTGTAAATCAGATCTTAGAAACGTTTAATTTACAAGGTTCCTCCGCGAATAGTTTATCAAGAATCGGTTGTGCGGCCATGATATATTCTTTGATGGTTTGATTGGATTTTACGGCATTTCGGCCCTTATATTATTTGGATTATTCGGACTATTGTCCCCATCTTTATTGATATCTGCAAAACATTTCGGCCAATGTGCCCACCGGGCTTCTTCAGGTATTTCTTGTCGGACTCGGGAACCTTCTCGAACTCGGAATTCTCCTCCTCCCCTTCGGACTATTATCTTCATATTTATTGTTATCTACACAACGTTTCGGCCGATGTGCCCTCCTGTCTCCTTCAGGTATTGTTGTATACCATTTCTTTACTTCTATTATTCTTTTGCTCATCTTTGGTATCTTGCGTTCTTCTTCTAGCGTCTCTGTTCTTGCTGGTTGGTCGTCCTTGATTCATTTCTTCTTCTAGGTCAGTCTTGTTGCCAAGACATTCATCAACCACAAAACCATATTATTTATTTAAACCTTTATTTACTTAACTAAACATTTCCCCCTAACTAAACACAGCACGCGTGTGCAGTGAGCTCCAGTTAAGTTAGGTTCAGTGGGTTAATTTGGACAGCTTGTTAACTGTTGTAGAGGGCTTAATACCCCTACAGGATGGACTGGCTCATAGCCTATAATAATCGACGTAGCAGTGATAGAGACGGAATAATTATATTCGGACAAAATCACTGCGTTTAACTACAGACATTTGACCCTCCTCATTCTTGTAAGTTTGTCTTTGTGAATTGTCCTACTTTTTGGTTTTATGTAAGAAGTATCTGTTAGCACCGGACCCTCCTCATTCTTGTAAGTTTGTCGTTATGAATTGTTCTGCTTCTTGGTTTTATGTAATAAGTATCTGTTAGCACCAGATACAAGTGCTGAATAAAATATATCTCAAACACACTATTTCTCTGTGTATCTTTTACCTCCTCAACGATACAACATTAACCATTCGACAGTTACAAACTGTTGCTCAGATTACTACAAAACTAGAAGTGTGTGGCACTCAGCGAGAATTGAACTCAATAACAACGGTGTACTAACTGGCACACTAACCATTACATCATACGAGGTGCCCTGTTGATTTGAGAAGTTTGTCAAATAGTTCAGTAGCGAGTTGTTCATTCGATTGTGTCTCGTTCTTTAAAAAAAACGTCTTTGGCATAAAATGACCCAACAAGGTTTGACATGCCGTAAAATCCAGCCAACCAACCCATGAAGAATGAATAAAACAAACACGTCTTTGTCATAAAATGACCCAACAAGAGTTGCCATGCCATAAAAACCAACCAACCAACCAACCAACCAACAAACCAAATTCTTATTTATTAAAAAAAGGAAAAAATATTATTTTTATTTCCTCTCTATGGGTTTTTTTTACACTAGTTTTAAGTAGTGGTACTTTTTCACGCGCATAAAATAACCCAACAAAGATTGATATGCCGTAAAATCCAAACAACTAACCAACCAATAATTAATAAAGCAATGTTTTTTGCCATAAAATAATCCAGTAAGGTTTGACATGCCGTAAAGTCCAACCAACCAACCAACCAACCAAGAGTAACTAAAGCAAAGTCTTTAGCATAAAATAATCCAACAGGCGTTGAACTGCCGTAAAAGCCAACCAAGCAACTAAGAATGAATAAAGCAAAGTCTTTAGCATAAAATAATCCAACAGGCGTTGAACTGCCGTAAAAGCCAACCAAGCAACTAAGAATGAATAAAGCAAAGTCTTTAGCATAAAATAATCCAACAAGGCTTGACATGCCGTAAAAGCCAACCAAGCAACCAAGAGTGAATAAAACAAAGTCTTTAGCATAAAATAATCCAACAGGCGTTGAACTGCCGTAAAAGCCAACCAAGCAACTAAGAATGAATAAAGCAAAGTCTTTAGCATAAAATAATCCAACAAGGCTTGACATGCCGTAAAAGCCAACCAAGCAACTAAGAACGAATAAAACAAAGTCTTTGGCATAAAATAATCCAACAAGGCTTGACATGCCGTAAAAGCCAACCAAGTAACCAAGAGTGAATAAAACAAAGTCTTTGGCATAAAATAATCCAGCAAGGCTTGACATGCCGTAAAAGCCAACCAAGCAACCAAGAGTGAATAAAACAAAGTCTTTGGCATAAAATAATCCAACAAGGCTTGACATGCCGTAAAAGCCAACCCAGCAACCAAGAATGAATAAATCAAAGTCTTTAGCATAAAATAATCCAACAAGGCTTGACATGCCGTAAAAGCCAACCAAGCAACAAAGAATGAATAAACCAAAGTCTTTAGCATAAAATAATCCAACAGGGTTTGACATGCCGTAAAAGCCAACCAAGCAACCAAGATTGAATAAAGAAAAGTCTTTAGCATAAAATAATCCAACAAGGCTTGACATGCCGTAAAAGCCAGCCAACCCAGCAACCAAGAATGAATAAAGCAAATTCTTTAGCATAAAATAATCCAACATAACTTGACATGCCGTAAAAGCCAACCAAGCAACCAAGAATGTATAAATCAAAGTCTTTAGCATAAAATAATCCAACAGGGGTTGACATGCCGTAAAAGCCAACCAACCAACCAAGAATGAATAAAGCAAAGTATTTAGCTTACAATAATCCAACCAATTAATTAATAAAATTATGAGGCACCCAGTGAGAATCGAACTCAATAACAACGGTGTACTAAGCTTGCTTGCTAACCATTACGTCATAGGAGGAGGCCTGTTGATTTGAGAAGTTTGTCAATTCGAGTCAATAGTTCAGTAGCGAGTTGTTCATTCGTTTGTGTCTTGTTAGGTTGTTTCAAAGCGCTTCGGGCGAGACAAACACCTGTTAAAGAATCCTGTGGAATGCAAAACAAAGAAATGGTTTCCGGGAAGTTCAGCGCGACAGAGACACATGTTCGGCTGTTTAGATTTAAGATTCAATGGTTTCGGAAGCGAAGTGATCTAACAACAGTCAAGATGCGAAAAGAAAAAGTGGCAACAAGACAGAGAATCAGTAGATGCTCTCCAGTGAGGTAATTCAGTCGGTGATGAAACGCAAATTCAATGGTTTCGGAAGAGAAGTGATCTATCAACAGACAAGATAGATGCAAAAAGAGAGTGGCACCTAGACAGAGAGTAGATGCTCTCCAGTGAGGTTATTCAGTCGGTGATTAAAAGCAACTGGTTTCGGAAGCGAAGTGAATTAGCAATTGGCAAGATAGATGCGAAAAGAAAGTGGCACCTAGACAGAGAGTAGATGCTCTCCAGTGAGGTTATTCAGTCGGTGATGAAACGCAAATTCAATGGTTTCGGAAGCGAAGTGAATTACTAACTGACAAGATGCGAAAAGAAAGTGGCAACAAGACAGAGAATCAGTAGATGCTCTCCAGTGAGGTGATTCAGTCGGTGATGAAACGCAAATTCAATGGTTTCGGAAGCGAAGTGATCTAACAACAGTCAAGATGCGAAAAGAAAAAGTGGCAACAAGACAGAGAATCAGTAGATGCTCTCCAGTGAGGTGATTCAGTCGGTGATGAAACGCAAATTCAATGGTTTCGGAAGCGGAGTGATCTAACAACAGGCAAGATGCGAAAAGAAAAAGTGGCAACAAGACAGAGAATCAGTAGATGCTCTCCAGTGAGGTAATTCAGTCGGTGATGAAACGCAAATTCAATGGTTTTCGGAAGCGAAGTGATCTAGCAATAGACAAGATGCGAAAAGAAATTGGCAACAAGACAGAGAATCAGTAGATGCTCTCCAGTGAGGTAATTCAGTCGGTGATGAAACGCAAATTCAATGGTTTCGGAAGCGAAGTGATCTAGCAATAGACAAGATGCGAAAAGAAATTGGCAACAAGACTGAGAATCAGTAGATGCTCTCCAGTGAGGTTATTCAGTCGGTGATTAAACGCAAATTCAATGGTTTCGGAAGCAGAGTGATCTAACAACAGGCAAGATGCGAAAAGAAATTGGGAACAAGACTGAGAATCAGTAGATGCTCTCCAATGAGGTAATTCAGTCGGTGATGAAACGCAAATTCAATGGTTTCGGAAGCAGAGTGATCTAACAACAGGCAAGATGCGAAAATAAATTGGCAACAAGACTGAGAATCAGTAGATTCTCTCCAGCATTGAAATTTAACTTGAAAAATGTCCAGCATTTGTAAATCTCAGAAATATACAAATGAATACACAAGGGTTTTTTTTTGGTCCCTCTACACAAGAGATGCTGGGTAGCCGCTTCCAGTTTAAACATAATTTTGAAAAAAAAATGAATAGGACAGTATAAAACCCCCAAAAGTATAAAATAAAGACACAACATTAGTGTAAATTTGTTCAACTGGGATTCGCAACTACCTCATTAAGAGGTATGATATCCAGCGCACAGTCACATGAAAACCACTTGGCAACACACACTTGTCTTTTGGTGAAGTGTTTTACGATGTTCTTCAATACAAAATACCAATATATATATATATATATATATATATATATATATATATTATGAAAAAAATAAAAAAATAAAAATAAAAACGGAACTATAAAAAAATCATCATAAAAACACGAGACTCAATGACGACAAATAGGAACGCCGGTGAATGAAGAGAGCAAAAGCAAGAACGAATAACGGATCACGTACACACGAGGCACAGGTTAAAAAAACTGTCTATTTTCTTCAAAAAGTCAACGTCTCTGATGACGGATAAGCATCCGAAACCATTGGTAAGATAAACTTTGTATTGATGACTATAAATAAATAAATAAATAAATAAATACAGCTCTTAAAGAAATAATTGAGCACTTTATAATCATTTCTCCAATAATAATAACAAAAAAGTTAACTATGTATATATATATATATATATATATATATATATATATATATATATATATGTGTAAGTTATCCAAAACTGGTAGTAAGGGATGATTCTACATGGGATCTTCAAAATCTCACTGTATAATTATTGCATGTTTTAGTAGGTGCAAATACAAGGATTTTTATAAATCCCTAAAGAGAGCTCAATGCATAATAATCTATTTTAGATTAAATACAGAGCAATATTTACCTTTGAAAGGGAGGAAAAATTCAATAAACCGTCATTCTGTAATAAATTTATTTCGACCAAAACTTAAAAGGCTTTTAGAAATTTAAATCAATTTCTAAAACTCCCCAAAATTTCAGCCTCATCAAACAGGCGGCACAGATGAAAATTAATTGACAACCTGAAAATTTTTTTTACCAGAATCCTTCAAATGTGTGTCAAACAGCAAATATGAGTTTACAAATTCAAGTTAAAAAAGGTTACAATGTATTTTTTAAAATTTCTTTTTAACCGGATCCACTACCCATCCCCCCAAGCCACCCCTGCCCCTACTGACAACCTACTGTTTTTCACCATTCTGAAAATAGCCTCCATTGATCATTGAATCTAGAACTGGGCTTTTGGTCCTGATGATGGTCAAAATGGCCGAAACGTTTCATCGTCGACAATAAACATCCAGTTTCCATAACATCCGTGTTTGTCTACTTTTCTCCACATATTGTCGGATTAACCTCCTCACATTTCTCATATATATATATATATATATATATAATATATATATATAATGACAATTTAAAAACTACTACATCGTAAGGGATATTTTTTCACTCGATATTTGGATTATATATATATATTATATATATATATATATAATCCAAATATCGAGTGAAAAAATATCCCTTACGACGTAGCAGTTTTTCAATTGTCATTATTTGCAGAGCTCAATGTGTCCGCTTGTTGTCAGAATCGTAGAACAAAATCTTATAAGGAAAATTAATAAACAAGATTTAGGTTGGAAACATCTAATAATATATATATATATATATATATATATATATATATATATATATATATATATATACATACCAACCCCTCCGCACGAGTAGGATGTGACACAAGGTCAATTTCTTAAGCGGAGGTCAACAGGTTTGACTTCAGAGTTTTCCTTCTCCTAGACCGGTTGCCTAACCAAGGTTAATATATATATTTTTTTTCTTGGAGGATATGTGCTTAATTGAAGTCGTACCTAATTTTGAAAATTAATTATTTAATAATTAACGAATTTTAGGCGGGCATATATGTTCAAATGTAAGGCTAAACGAATCGAGAAAATGTCAATTCCTGAATGTACATTTCGACCTATTAGGTCTCATTAGCATAGGTCGAAATGTACATACAGGGATTGAAATTTTCTCGATTCGTTTAGCCTTACATTTGAACATATATGCCCGCCTAAAATTCATTAATTATTAACTAATTAATTTTCAAAATTAGGTATAACTTCAATTAAGCACATATCCTCCAAAAATTGTCGGCTTAAAGCCATATAAAAAAACACATTTGTTTGTTTACTTAATCTAATATATATATATATATAATATATATATATATATATATATATATTGATATTTTGTATTGGAGAAAGGAAATAAAATGGCTAAAACATGGTAATATTTACATAATTCTTCGAAAATGGGATGTGAAAAAGTATGAAACAAAAATAATCTATAGAATAAAGACACAGAATTAACATACATTTTATCTACAGAGATTCGCAGCTACCCCATTAAACTTGGTATGATATCCTGTGTATGGTCACATGAATTACCGAAGACCACTTGGCGACACGCACTTGTCTTTTGGCGAGACGTTTAACGATTTTGTCCAATACAACATAGCAACACACACACACGCACACACATACACACACACATACACACACACACATATATATATATATATATATATATATATATATTCATTCTTTCCTTTTAAGAGTAAGTGTATATACACATTAGATGCCACTAGTTCTTGGTTTTGGCGCCAAAATCATGAAGATTTACTATATATTTGAAGATATCTTAAAATTATGATATACATAGAAATAGCATTGAAATTCAACTTGAAAAATGTCCAGTATTTGTAAATCTCAAAAGTATGCAATTAAATACACCAGGGATTTTTGCACCCCTCTACAGAAGAGATGCTGGGTAGCCGCTTCCAATTTTAATATAATTTTTTAAAAAAGAAATAAAAAAGAGTATGAAACCAAATTTTATCTACAGAGATTCGCAGCTACCCCATTAAACTTGGTATGATATCCTGTGTATGGTCACATGAATTACCGAAGACCACTTGGCGACACGCACTTGTCTTTTGGCGAGACGTTTAACGATTTTCTCCAATACAACATTGCAATATATATATATATATATATATATATATATATATATATATATATATATATATATATATAATATAAAGATTTTTGAAGGAAATTTACAATGCAATATGTGTTGAAAATTATATTTATTTAACTTTTTTATTTTTTTTTATTTCCAAATATTTTCGGAAAATAAAATTCCATCATCAGAGTTATTGAAAGTACTAAGTGTTTTTTAATAGTACTTATTACAATATCGACGTGGGATAAGTACTATAAAAAAACACCTAGTACTTTCAATAACTCTGATGATGGAATTTTATTTTCCGAAAATATTTAGAACTAAAAAAAAAAAAGAGAAAAGAAGTTAAATAAATATAATTTTCAACACATATTGCATTGTAAATTGCCTTCAAAATGTTTATATTACACATACGCACAATGCTTCAAACAAACTATAAAAAAAACCTTTATATATATATATATATATATATATATATATATATATATATATATTATTCATTTTAAGAGTAAGTGTATATACACATTAGATATCACTGGTTCTTGTTTTTGGTACAAAAATCATGAAGATTTTCTTTATATTCGAATATATCTAAGAATTATGATATACATAGAAATAGCATTGAAATTCAACTTATAGAATAAAGACACAGAATTAACGTAAATTTTATCAACAGAGATTCGCAGCTACTCCATTAAACTTGGTATGATATCCTGTGTATGGTCACATGAATTACCGAAGACCACTTGGCGACACGCACTTGTCTTTTGGCGAGACGTTTAACGATGTTTTTTTTCTTCTTTCTTTCTTTCTTTCTTTCTTTCTTTCTTTCTTTTCTTTCTTTCTTTGCTTTCGGTGTGTCTCTGCATTGGATCGTTCGTTGGCCAAAGGGAAACTAAAGTCGTCTTTGTTCTTCGTGATATTGGCACATGAAAGAAAAAAGAATGGCCGGAGTCTCTATTAGATGCTAATGCCAGCTGATATGAGGGACGGGACTTCGTGTCCAACGGTCAGTAGGTGGGTTGGTCGGAACGTGCTGTTGTTAAAAGGTCACACCAAGCAAGAATGATGATGCTTCTCTCCAGAAGAAAAAGTATATATATATATATATATATACATATATATATATATATATATATATATATATATATATATATATATATAAAAGTATTTATGTTAGTATGTTCATTCTCCACCATAATTTTTAAATTTGAATATATATATATATACGTGTATATGTGTGTGTGTGTATACATATATACATATATATATATATATATATATATATATATATACATATATGTATACATATATATATATATATACATATATATATACAAATATATGTATATACCAATATATATATATATACAAATATATACATTAAATACATTTATATATATATATACAAATATATATATACATATATTAATATATATATATATATATATATATATATATATTAAACTATTTATGTTAGTATGTTCATTCTCCATCATAATATTTAAATTTGAATATATATATATATATATACGTGTATATGTGTGTGTATACATATATATATATATACACACACACACACACACACACATATATATATATATATATATATACATATATATATATATATACAAACATATGTATATACCAATATATATATACAAATATATACATATAAATACATATATATATATATATACAAATATATATACATATATAAATATATATACAATTATATATATATATATATATATATATATATATATATATATATATATATATATATATATAGTGTGTGTGACTTAGAGGAGAAGGTAAAATATTGAGTCAGTCGTAACTTTCATTGTCGATAAAACAATTAACCGAATAAGTCGGGGTTATAAATAAATACAAAAGTGCTAAATATGTTTGTAGGACAGGTTTATATATATATATATATATATATATATATATATATATAATATATATATATATAGCAATAGCGTTAATCTTATAGATCACTGCCGTCCCTCACAATCCTATAACCCCACCACCAGAACCTTTCCTCTCATTAGCTCTCAAATGACTCAGCAAACCCACTGTAGATCCACAAAGTTTGATGTAAATATGACATAGGAAGGATGTTCTTCTCGTTGTATCAGATGGATAAGATGATAAAATATTATGCTTATGCACCACCATATGTCTCTTAAGATCAGATATTGCAATAATGCCATAAGCTTTAGTGATAACTGTTAAAATTCTGTATTTAACTGATGCTTTAAAAAAATCCACTAAGTAAAAGGCACCAAGTAGCACCCAGCAATCATGCCTCAGCCTAGATTATTATACTGACTAGTTGGTTGGTTGGATATTATGGCATGTCAACCCCTGTTTGGTTATTCTATACCGAAGACATTTTGTTTAATTCATTCTTAATGGGTACTCAATTTTTTAAACACATTTATTTCTATTCAACCCATACATGGGATCTTTACTAGTA
>CM042175.1:2994198-3019650 GCA_023376005.1 Doryteuthis pealeii
TTAAGTAACCTTTGAATCTTACAATACCTTTCCCAATGGTATTAGCGCTATGTGAAATGCAAAGTCTACTTTCTAAAGAAATTATACTAGACGTTGTTTCTTATATAATCGCAATGTGCAACCTCTTTTTACTTTTCTTACCTTTCTCGATATAAGTATTTAAATCGAGAATGCTTTTAACTGATGTAACTCATTTCCCCTTTTTCTTTTTCTTCTTCCAAGCAACAAGAAGACACTTAATGCATTTTTTCTCTTCCTATTCTCACATGTCAGACGCTTTTAGAAAAACGCTGACAGATTGCACATTGTGCTGCAGCATCTCCGTGTCAATCCGGGTCCGACATCTTTTACAAGATGGCCGAAATCTTTCAGATGGCCGGCGGTGAATGAACAAGTCCGATCTAAACCGGTCAGCGCGGCTTCTATACCTCCCAAGGCAAATCATCCAGGCACGAAAAGACGTCTATTTACACCCACGGGCCGGCATTTAAGGCTTTGTCAAACAAATGGTTGGCAGGGGGGGGGGGGCGTTGGTGCGGCGGTGGTGGCGGGATGAGGAAGGCGGAGGAGGAAAGACAGAGACAGAGACGCAGCGGGATACAATCAAACAGGTTACTCAAACCGCCGTCACCAATTCTCCTTAGAAAATTGGCGGGTGGTCGAATGGACTTAACGTCAGTCGCGAGAGTTTGTGTTAAGGGAGGTGTATTTGCGAATTAGGCAAAGTGAAGGTAAATACTCACACAATGTGTGCGTTTACGCATAAACACCCACGTTTACCGTGCTTCCCAAAAGTATTTGAACGACGTAGCGTTCAGAGTTAAAAACAAGAATATCAGGTAAATTTATTAATGAGTTTGATTCTCACTGAGTGGCTCACACATAGTGCTAAGCTAAGAGTAACTGTGAAGGTGTGTGCATATAAAGTGCTTCCCAAAAGTATTTGAACAGCGACGCGTTCAGAGTTAAAGACAAGAATATTAGACAAATTTATTAATGAGATTGATTCTCACTGAGTGGCTCATACATAGTTCTAAGCTAAGAGGTAACTATATATAAATGGAATATTCGACACAGTTTCAAATCTTGGACGAGGCTATTTGCATTTCGTTTGGCGCAAATGCTCTTAGTTAAAAACAGGAATATTAAGAAATAAATGAATTTATTAATGAGTTTGATTCTCACTGAGTGTCCCATACATAGTTCTAAGCTAAGCGTATCTGTGAAGGTGTGTGCGTTTACGCATAAACACCCACGTTTACCGTGCTTCCCAAAAGTATTTGAACAGCGTAGCGTTCAGAGTTAAAAACAAGAATATCAGGTAAATTCATTAATGAGTTTGTTTCTCACTGAGTGGCTCATACATAGTGCTAAGCTAAGAGTAACTATATATAAATGGAATATTCGACACAGTTTCAAATCCTGGACTAGGCTATTTGCATTTCGTTTGGTGATAACGTCCTTAGTTAAAAACAGGAATATTAAGCAATAAACACATTTATTAATGAGTTTGTTTCTCACTGAGTGTCCCGTACATAGTTCTAAGCTAAGCGTAACTGTGAAGTTTATTTCTTAATATTCCTGTTTTTTAACTAAGGGCAAATGCAAATAGCCTCGTCCAGGATTTGAAACTGTGTCGAAATATTCCATTTACATATAGTTACTCTTATCTTAGCACTATGTATGAGCCACTCAGTGAGAATCAAACTCATTGATAAATTTACCTAATATTCTTGTTTTTAACTCTGAACAATACGCTGTTCAAATACTTTTGAGAAGCACGGTATACGTGGGTGTTTATGCGCAAACGCACACACCTTCACAGTTACGCTTAGCTTAGAACTATGTATGGGACACTCAGTGAGAAACAAAGTCATTAATGAATTTGTTTATTGCTTAATATTCCTGTTTTTAACTAAGGGCAAATGCAACCGTCACAGTTACGCTTAGCACGATGTATGAGCCACTCAGTGAGTGTGTAAGTAAATGGAATTGGCGATTCAGGTTCAAATCCTGGACGAGGCTATTTGCATTTGGCTTGGTGATATTACCCATAGTTAAATACAAGCATAATAAGCAATAAACAAATTTTTAATGAGATTGATTCTCACTGAGTGGCTCTTACATAGTGCTAAGCTAAGAGTAACCGCAAGGAAATGGAATATTCGACCCAGTTTCAAATCCTGGACGAGGCTATTTGCATTTCGTTTGGCGCAAATGCCCTTAGTTAAAAACAGGAATATTAAGCAATAAATAAATTTATTGATGAGTTTGATTCTCACTGAGTGTCCTATACACAGTTCTAAGCTAAGCATAACTATATGTAAAGTAAGTAATCCCCTTTTCAATAGCGCTAGACCAAGGAGATTGTTTTTTTAGCATCTGAGGTGGAGCGCCACACCTACCATCAGCTCCTTACTTTACCGCACAGATCCCTGTGCTACTCATACGCTGAGTTGGCGAGGACCGGTATCGAACTAGGAACCTTGTTGTTTCTAGCCGAACGCTAAATGGAATATTCGACCCAGTTTCAAATCCTGAACGAGGCTATTTGCATTTCATTTTGGTGATAACGTCCTTAGTTAAAAACAGGAATATTAAACAATAAACAAATTTATTAATGAGTTTGTTTCTCACTGAGTGTCATATACACAGTTCTAAACTAAGCGTAACTGTAAAGGTGTGTGCGTATACCGTGCTTCCCAAAAGTATTTGAACAGCGTAGCGTTCAGAGTTAAAAACAAAAATATTAGGCAAATTTATTAATGAGATCGATTCTCACTGAGTGTCCCATAGATGGTGCTAAGCTAAGCGTACATGTGAAGGTAAAAAGTCGTCGGGTTGGCGTAAAGTCGGTATCAGCCAAATCAGACAGGGAGTCTATCCCCTTTTCACTAGGGCTAGACCAAGGAGATTGTTTTTGCGTCTGGAGTGGAGCGCCACACCGACCATCAGCTCCTTAATTTAGCGCGCAGATCCTTGCGTTATTCATACGCTGAGTTGGCGAAGGCCGGTATCGAAATAGGAACCTTGTGATTTCTAGCCGAACGCTCTACCGACTGAGCTAACCCGGTTGTAATATGTTATAATTGAGCTAACCCAGCCCCTTTAACGGGGGGGGGGGGCTGTGAATGTAAATACACACACAATGTGTGCATGTACACATAAACACCGACGTATTGGGAAGCACTAGCACAACGAGAATACAAAACTGGGCACGACTGGGTTGGGAAGGTGATCCACTGGGAATTATGCAAAAATTAAATTTTCACCATACAACAAAATGGTATATGCATAAACCAGAATCTGTTCTTGAGAATGAAACGCATTAAATTCTCTGGGACTTTGAAATAAAAACAGATCACCTTATCCCAGCAAGAAGACCAGATCTAGTGTTGATTAACAAAAAAGAAAGAACTTGTTAAATGATGGATTTTGCGGTTCCAGCAGACCAAGGTGAAGATGAAAGAAAATAAAAAGATGGATAAATACCTGGACCTTGCCAGAGAATTGAAAAAGCTGTGGAATATGAGGGTCACAGTGATATCAATTGTAATTGATACACTTGGAACGGTCCCAAAATGCTTAAAAAAAAACCCTGGAGGATCTGGAAATCAGAGGAAGAACTGAGACCATCCAGACTACTGCATTGCTGCAATCAGCTAGAGTACTCAGAAGAATCCCGGAAACCTGAGGAGACTTGTTGTCACCCAGACACCAGTGAAATACCATCAGCTAACGCTGATGTGAAAAACTGAAAAGGCGTGAAAATGATGATGATGATGATAATAATAATAATAACAATAATAATAACAATAATAAATGCGGTAATAGAGATAAGACCGTAAACCATGTACTATACGAATGTAGCAAACTAGCACAACGGGAGTAGAAAACTAGACACGACTGGGTTGGGAAGGTGATCCACTGGGAATTATGCAAAAAATTAAATTTTGACCATACAACAAAATGGTATATGCATAAACCAGAATCTGTTCTTGAGAACGAAACGCATAAAATTCTCTGGAACTTTTAAATAAAAAGGGATCACCTTATCCCAGCAAGAAAACCAGATCTCGTGTTGATTAACAAAAAAGAAAGAACTTGTCAACTGGTGGATTTTGCAGTTCCAGCAGATCACAGGGTGGAACGGTCCCAAAAGGATTGGAAAAGGGTTTGGAAAGTCTGGAGATCAGAGGAAGGATTGATACCATCCAGAACACTACACTGTTGCAATCTGCCAGAATACTTAGAAGAGTCCTGGAGACCTGAGGAGACTTGCTGTCACTCAGACTCCAGTGAAAGGCCATCAGCTAACACTGATGTGAAAACTCAAAAGGAGTAAATAATAATAATAATAATAATAATAATAATAACCACTCTTCACTGCTTCATGGTTGAAACAAAAACGTTGTTGTTGTTTTTTTTGTGTGTGGGGGGCACAGTTGATGACCTCAGGGGGTCGATACGCAGCGCCGGTCAGTCTGCAAAGTCTGTGAGTGAAGTTTGTATTTGTGTTGGGTCAGGGGTGGGGTATAGGGGCTGAAGCAGAAGCAGAAGCTACCTTTCGTGCAAACAAAGGATGACCCCCAAATCCATCATTGTCTTTAGTAATGGCTTTTTTGCGAGAACATTCCCTGAATATTGGTGCGTCTAACAGGATTTAAATAATAATAATAATAATAATAATAATAATAATAATAAAGAAAAGAAAGTTAAAAAGAAAATGGTTCTGTTTTTCTTTTTCTATTCATGGCTTCGTTTAATACATGTTATTTTCAGAATTTGAAACTAACATGTTCATTATCTATCTAGCTTACACACACACACACACACACACACACCACACACACACACACATATATACATATATATATATATATATATATATATATATATGTGTAATAAAGTAATCCACAGACACGTGTTTCGAGGAATCACCTCTCATCAGTGTAGTTATACCGTTTAACAGCTACCTCTGGCTGGGTTCGAGACCCGAATGAACTTTCGTTCGCCAATCCTCTTAACCATACGGCCACAGGCAGCTGTCAAATATAGGGGACTATTTAATCGAATTCACTAGAGGCCTCAAACTTTATGTAAACAAAGCGAGGCTTAGCTGTAGGCCAAATACGGTGAATTTTGCAATTAAATCCCTTCTAATTAAAGTGCTCAACCAAATTGGGAGCATATATATATCAAGTCTCTTCAGTCTGGCTAGACATTTTGTGAGCGACCTACAGCCGGGTTAGAAATCCGATCGTTTCAGCAGCAGTCGGACAGCTTACCCTCTCGGCTATCATCACCCACATATGACGGGCTTTTTAAACTGTTTTAATACACACATCTGTATGTATGTAAAGGCCGTCATAGAGTGCTCCATCCCATTTTTATAGGAGAGCCTTGCGTTTACGCTTTATATATATATATATATATATGTGTGTGTGTGTGTGTGTGTGTGTGTGTGTGTGTGTGTGTAGAACTAAACAAATTTAACCCTTGCTTAAACATATAGCATATATGAACAGAAATTATGTTCTATTTTGTTCCCCAGTGCGATCAGCGCATAAAATTATACATCGATATTTGTTCAAAGTATACAAAAAATACAAAAAACAAAAAATCGACCAAAAAATCTTATACATTTAATTTTCAGATTTTCGGTACTTATTTCTACCAAAATCGCTCCTTAGAATATTTTTTCTATTCACAACTGTGTTCTTTATTTATACTGTAATCATTTTCACTTTTTATCATTCTAAAATTCATTTATAAAATCAACACTGAAAGTTTCGCTTCGGTGTGTGTGTGCTTATGATTATTTTTATCATATATAACTAGCAAAATAAAAAAATACCCTCCGGGCGATGTAAAAATAGATTTTTGAAACATATTGCCTGAGGGGTGGGAGTAAAAAATTCAATATCAGTGAGTTTGTATCCTAAGTAAGTAAAATCATCAAATTCATTAAAGGATTAAAAAATAAAACAATTTGAAATGTAAACTTTAAATATGTATTAAAATAAAACAAACTATATATAGATATATAATACCAGTCATGTATTTATTAAAACTTGTTTTAAAAAAACAATGAGGACTGTCTAATGTTGCATGTTCAAATTTTGAGTGTATTTATTCTATGTTATGAAGATTTTGGGTAATGTGATATAAGCAGTGACGTAGTTTTTGTTACAGACAAAAACCGGAAGCGAATCTCCATTATTAATAGATAGATGTTTTTGATTGTTTTCGTTGAATATGTAACAGTCTTAATACCTATGTTATTCAGTTTTCCGTTTATTGTATTTGAGTTGCGTAATCTATGAGTCGGCATAGATTATTGGCAACCCCCTGTATTTCTGCAGGGATGGTTCCTTTCATATCACGGACGGAAAATTACTGACAGTTGAAGTCTCGCACGTCACGTGATTTTGAAATAGTTACTCAGTTCGAGCCAATACCTAGAGCCGGGGAGACGTCCCGTTTGCTTCGGCTGATTCGACTCAGCTCGCTGTGTTTTAGTTAGTAAGAAAACAAACTCAGTTAAGAATAAAAAGTTTTAAAAAGAACAGCATGGTGTTGTTGGTTGATGCATGTCTTAGCAAAACCCGAATCACGTGAAGTCACGTGAGAGCTAGTTAGATCATCAGTTCCAATGAGGATCTTAAGCAAGAAAGATGTTTCTTGTTTAGTTGGACTCACCTGCAGGCACGTTGTGTTTTTAAAAAAGAAACTTAGCTAAGAATAAAATTTTTAAAAAGAACAGCATGGCGTTGTTGGTTGATGCATGTCTTAGCAAGAAGACTGACCAAGAAAGAAAATGAATCAAGATATGAAGAACCAACAAGATTGAAGTCATTAGGCTGACCATGACGAGAAAGAATAGAAGCTAGACAGTGGTTCTCAAACAGTGCGCCCGGGCGCACTGGTGCGCCCCAGAGCTTTTTCAGGTGCGCTCCGTAGTATTCCTGAAAGATCTATCCAGATATGAAAAGCAAATGTATACTAAGTTACTATATTATACTATTTCTATCAAAAAACAACATGTGTCGATATCTAAAAAAGCGATTTTCCACCTCATATTTATGTGAACTGGGATTTTCAACCCCCGCAACAATTAAGTGTAAAAAGAGAGACTCTTCAATGCATTGGTGAGTAAATGAGAGTTTGTCTCTGAAACATAGACCAAACATTGAAGAAATTGCAAGGTCTCATCAAGCTCATGTTTCTCATTAACACAGGAATGAATAAACTTCATAGAGGTATGTTAAGTTTGCTTTTGTTAAATGTGTTATTTTTTATATGTTTAACAGTTAAATTAATAACATCAGAAGACTGATTGACTGAAATAATGAATTAAAAAAAAATTGATTGAGTGGATGAAAGAAAAAGAACGAGAGTGAATGAATGAAGAAGAAGAAGAAGAAGAAGAAGAAGAAGATTGATTAAATAAATGAAGAATATTGAATGAATGAAAGAATGAAGAAGAAGACTGATTAAATGGTTGATAGAAGAAGATTTAATGAATGAATAAAAGAAGAAAAAAAGAAGAACGTGGTTGAATGAGTGAATGAAGAAGACGATTAATTGAATGGATAGAAGAAGAAGAAGAAGAAGAAGAAGAAGAAGAAGAAGAAGAAGAAGATAATTTTTTTAGAAGAAGAAGAAGAGAAGTTAATTTTTTAGAAGAAGGAGAAAAAGAAGAAGAGAAAAAGAAGGAGAAAAGAAGAAGAAGAATTGAAGAAGAAGAAGAAGAAGAAGAAGAAGAAGAAGAAGAAGAAGAAGAAGAAGAAGAAGAAGAAGAAGTAATAATTAAAATGAAGAAGAAGAAGAATTGAAAGAAGAAGTGAAATAAGAAGAAAGAAGAAGAAGAAGAAGAAGAAGAAGAAGAAGAAGAAGAAGAAGAGAAGAAGAAGAAGAAGAAGATTTATTAGGAAAGAGAAGAAGAGAACTTGTTAGAAGAAGAAGAAAAAGAAGAAGAAGAAGAAGATTTATTAGGAAAGAGAAGAAGAGAACTTGTTAGAAGAAGAAGAAGAAGAAGAAGAAGAAGAAGAAGAAGAAGAAGAAGAAGAAGAAAAGACCCATAAATCTGACAATAACCAAATTCTATATAATAATGGAATGGTCTGAATTTTTCTGTCTAAAAAATACAGAAAAAAAACCAAAAACCCCAACAGCAACATCAGTCACTATAACCCCCAACTATGACCAGTGAGGGGTGAAGAAAGACAATCATGACCTAACAAAAAAAATTCACTTGGCCTATCATGACCATTATATAGGAATCGATGTGTCATAAAAAAGACATTACTGATAACCAAAGCTATAGAGGGTTGATTAAAAGGTTTTCATGATCTATATACAAAAGTCCTTTTCATTCACTTCCTAGCTATTATGTAGACATTGAAAAACCAATAAAATAACATTCTTAATTCATAATCGATACTTTTGATATGTGATCAAAGATTCTCAGAATATACCGCTCCCTCAAAAAAAAAAAAAAAAAAAAATTTATTAGTACCGAGTGACTTTTTTGTGTTTATTTCTATAGAAATGGACTATGCCATAAAATTTGATTCGGTTTTAAAATTCGTATCATCCAAAGACTTAATGAATAGACGTATTTCGGCTTCATTTTATTTATTTATTTATTAATGAACTAAGAGAAGAAAAAATAAATTTCTGAATGATGGCTGACACAAAAAAATGTATAACGATCATATATTTTTCGATTGTTTTAGAAAAAGCGGACCACCGAAACAAAAAATAAAGCGGTCTGGAACCTCAACGTTAAGCAAGGCACAGATCGGGGTGAGGCAGAGAGGAGAGTAGCCTCGACAGAAAAGAGAGCCTGAAAAAGAGAGAAAAGCCAGCAGCCACAGAAAGCATCACAGTGTGGCGTTATTTTCGTATTTGCCTGGAGGGTTGTCTGCCCGTTTAGTTTCGCTGGTTCCCGCTAGGGGCCTCGGGTGTATTTAAGCGGCTGATTTGAACTTCTGACCCTATTTTCCTGTTGCTCGACCTACGAGACACTATGGGTTAGACTCTGGTCTACCCCCCTCTTGTTGGGGCTTTGTCCCCCCTTACATTACTGTAAGGGATTCTTACAGCATGGACTATTCCTAGTCTCATGTCTGTTGCTTTTATGTTTATCCTTTTACGAGTAACTTTGTATCACTTATGTATGTATGTATGTATGTTTATGTACACCTATGTATTATGTACCCTGTTTATTCTGTGCTGTGATATAAAATGTTTTGTCTATCAACCTTTGTCAGAGTTTTATCTTCAAGTATTATCACTTTGAATCTTACAACAGTTTGTGTGTTAAATTTTTAAATGCCATCCTTGGCCAGTTGAAAAGGGCTTAAAGTAAGTCCTGAGTTATGGAATCCTTTGGTAAGTGAATAAGTCCTATCCTGCATATTGTTAAAGGTCCAGTGATTTAATCCTATGTCCGTCGTCCACGAAAGTCGCAGTAGTTATGAGTAGGTATCGCCAGTACTGCCGATATAAGTATTGTATCAGCAGCAGAGTACTGCCAGCGATTGGCCAAGAGTATGATCACATGGTTATCGCCGAGTCTATAAATAGGAGCGGGCATCTAGCACACACCTTATATAGCAAAGTAGGAAGCGCGTGGTGTAATGGTTAAAGTTACAGGAAATGGACTCGTCGCCCCGAGTTCAAATCCTGGATGTGGTAGTTGCATTTCACTTAGCGCTAATACCCTTGGGAAAGGTATGAATCCTACTCTCCCTCCAGATATGGGTAAATAGTAGGGCAGACTGGGCTCTTTAACCTTGGTTAGGCAACCGGTCTAGGAGAAGGAAAACTCTGAATTCAAACCTGTTGAACTCCACTTAAAAAATTGACCTTGTGTCGCATCCTGCTCGTGCGGAGGGGTTGGTAAATATATATATAGCAAAATTTCTCAACACAAAGACTGTCACTCAAGAATTGGCGTGCAGAGTCACTTGTGCAGATGCAGATTAAAAAAAGGTATGTTAATTTTGGACACTACGCCATCGTTCTTAGTGGACGGAAAGGATCAATGCTTTAGAAAAAGCTATATCAATGACTATTATTTCTTATTTTCACTACTATGATCCTTCCTCTTATTGTCAATCATTATTATTAATAATTTTGACTAGTACTATCATTCCTTCAGAGTGTTATATTCTTCTATTCATCTTTGGTATCTTATGTAGCTGGGAGTTCTTCTTCTAGGGTCTGGAACTTTCATTTGGAGATTTCGTGTCTGGTCTTCCAATAGGGATTTCTCGTCTATCAGAAGCCCTGGGTCATTAGTAGTTTTTTTGATAAATAACCCAAGACTTTTCTTTATATTATATTTTATGTAGAAATCCTCATCCAGACTAACTGCGCAGAGTGGGAGTATGAGAGCGCACTAATCGCGATTTGCTATCTCTGTGGCTTGCCCAGTACTGACTTAACTAACTCTTTCAAACCAAAACCGGAAGAGGCCTTTGTTTCTCATTTCTCTACTAATCCTCACGTTATCTACTGTAAAAGGGGTTAGCACGAGTTCAACATGTACTAATCAATCTTCTATGATATCGTCACATACTCCTACTCAAAAAACTGCTAGCCGTAATTTCTAACAGCCATTTTGATTTCTACACTAACCCTACATAATTGTTAGGGTACTAACAATTATGTAACAAGAGGGCGCATCGACCGAAATGTTGTGTATATAACAATAAAGATGAGTACAATAGTTCAAATAATAGAAATAATACGAATTATCAAGCCTCATCTAAAAAATTCAGAGATATACAAAAATATATGATATCCTGATAAGAAACTAGAGAGAGTGTGTGTGTGAGAGAGAGAGAGAGAGAGAGAGAGAGAGAGAGAGAGAGAGGGGGGGAGAAAAGGGGAGAGAAAGAGAGAGTAAAATAATTTATCTTAAAAATGTGAATATATGATTTCCTGATAAGAAACGAGAGAGAGAGAGAGAGAGGGGAGAGGGAGGGAGAGAGATAATGCAAAGAAAAAAGAGAGAAGTAGAAAGATGGGGTCAGATGAGATAGATGGGAGCAATAAATTGAGAGATATTGAGAGATAGATACATAGATAGATAGATAGATAGGAGATAGAGAGAGAGAGAGAGAGAGAGGAGAGAGGGGAGAGAGAAAGAGAGAGAGAGAGAGAGAAGGGGAGAGAGAGAGAGAGAGAGAGAGAGAGAAAGAGAGAGAGAGAAAGAGAGAGAGAGAGAGAAAGAGGAGAGAGAGAGAGAGAGTGAGCAAGAGAGAAGTGATGGAACGGAAAGAGAGAAGTCCAGTGACATAGTGAGGGAGAATGGAAAATAAGGAACAGACTAAAAAAAAGGGGAATCCTGTGGAGGGGGGGGGTGGCGTTATAAAGAACGCGAAAGTCGAGAGCCAGTGAAATAAGTGAAAATACGAAAGTGGAAATAAGAATGAAATCGGAAATTGTGTGAGATTGTAAGAAAGAATCGAGCGACGACATGTTGATTGCGTGTTAGGAAGAAGGGGAAACGGGATAGAAATATTGAAAGAGAAAAATGGACACTTTTAATGAAGAAGAAGAAGAAGAAGAAGAAGAAGAAGAAGAAGAAGAAAAGGAAAGAGAAGAAGAAGAAGAAGAAGAAGAAGAAGAAGAAGAAGAAGAAGAAGAAGAAGAAGAAGAAGAAGAAGAAGAAGAAGAAGAAGAAGAAGAAGAAGAAGAAGAAAGAAGAAGAAGAAGAAGAAGAAGAAGGAAGAAGAAGAAGAAGAAGAAGAAGAAGAAGAAGAGAAGAAGAGAAGAAGAAGAAGAAGAAGAAGAAGAAGAAGAAGAAGAAGAAGAAGAAGAAGAAGAAGAAGAAGAAGAAGAAGAAGAAGAAGAAGAAGAAAAGAAGAAGAAGAATGTGATAATAATACAAGAAGAAGAAGAAGAAGAAGAAGAAGAAGAAGAAGAAGAAAAGGAAAGAAGAAGAAAAAGAAGAAGAAGAATGAGGAAAGAAGAAGAAGAAGAATGAGGAAGGTAGAAGAAGAAGAAGAAAAAGAAGAAGAAAAAGAAAAAGAAGAAGAAGAAGAAGAATGTGAAAATAATACAAGAAGAAGAAGAAGAAGTAAGGGGAGAAACGAAGAAGAAGAAGAAATGGGGCAAACGAAGAAGAAGAAGAAGAAGAAGAAGAAGAAGAAGAAGAAGAAGAAGAAGAAGAAGAAGAGAATCCTTAACTCAAATAAAATTGTCAAGGTCTTGCAGTGGCAAGATAATTGATTATTAACTACAAAGGTTTTGCCCCCCGGAGAAAATTGTTGAATGAATGGGGGACATAGTCATTTTATATTCAGACACTGATTTTTAGGAGCAAAAAGACGGCAGACATCTTTTTGTTCCGATCTGTTAAAAAATAGAATAGAAAAGAAGAAGAACACAAGAGAAATGGTCGGTCGAATTTAATAACAAGAACGCGTGCAAATTATTGAAAGAGCGAACGTTTTCTTTCAGCAAGAACGTGGAAGGAAAAAGAAGGAAAATTAAGACAGGAAGCCTTGGAATTTGGCAAAAAGGAAGTTCAAGATTAAATTAAACGCTATTTCCAATGAAGAGGAGAGAAAGGCCAGATTCCATTAACATATTTCTGCTGTCTGTCGGTTAATTTTCCTTGCTGCGACTTTTAAGTCGGGATAATGAAGAATCAGACGATAATATAAATTTCCATAATTACTTAGCTTTTGATGAAAATATGTCTGAAATAAAATAATAAAATTCGAAGGCAATACAATGCGTAAAAAATAAAGACAAAAAGATGTTTATATGTCTAATCGATTTCAAAGCGAAGCTTTATCGTCAGAGACTTATTTCAGAAATGACGTGCTTATGTTTTTTTTTATTTGTGTGGTTATAATTTCTCTTCTTATTTCCTTTTCCTCTCCTTTTTTTCCTCTCTTTCTTTCCGGATGTCAGCCTTGTTCTCAACAAACTTTTAAGAAAGAAAAAAAAGAAAGAGAGAAATAAGAAGTTACAGTTATTCGCCCATTCATAAAGGAGGAGAAGAAGAAAGAGAGGAAAAAAAAGGAGAGGAAAAGGAAATAAGAAGAGAAATTATAACCACACAAATAAAAAAAAACATAAGCACGTCATTTCTGAAATAAATCTCTGATGATAAAGCTTCGCTTTGAAATCGATTAGACATATAAACATCTTTTTGTCTTTATTTTTTACGCATTGTATTGCCTTCGAATTTTATTATTTTATAACATACTTAACAATGCTTCAAGCAAATTACCAATTACTTTTATGTCTGAAATAGTTTTTTCTAAAATATATTAGGAGAAAAGAGAGTTTTATAATTTGCTTGAAGCATTGTGTATATAATGGTTTGGAGGTTGATTTTGAAGGCTATCACAATGCAGGTGTAAAGAAAAAAAATAATACGTAAAAACTGTGACGGAGAACGAGAAAGGAAAAAGAGCAAGACATTGTCTTGCCTGCCGGGATCGAACTCGCGTCCTCCGCATGCAAAAACAAATGCGTTTTGGGCACTGGACGGACGCGAGGTTCGACTGATGTGCCCGAATGTTTGGATAATATGCCCATAAAATAACAAGTGAGTCGAGCGCTGGGCAGTCAGCAGCAGCAGAAGCAGTCGACGACGAAGCGCTTTTCAGTAAAGAAATGGATTTTAGTCGAACAGAAACAAAACTAAATAGGAAATGTGATTTTGAACTGCTAAAGATTATTTCGACTGCGACGACGGATTTTCCAGCTGCTAGACGAAGAATGTGTTGACCAACAGAGGGTCTGGCTTGTGAAAAGACGGAGAACTCGCTTGTTTTTGGTCCCCCCTCGGCGGGAGCTTGTTGATTCGAAGGTCTATTTCGCCCATATATCCCCCCCTTTATACAAACAAAAAAAACGCATTCACGTAAACATACAACACGAGAATAGTTATATAAAAAATACCATCATTTTCAACAAAAAAAAAAAATTATTTAAAAAAATGCATAACTAGACTGCTTCAGTCCCAGTGATCTTTTGAAAAAGAGATTTTATCTCGAAAATTCAAGAATTAAATACAGGTTAACACACAACCCCATTGTTACCGTATTATTATTTTTTTTTCTTTACATCTGCATTGTGATAGCCTTCTAAATCAACCCCCAAACGAAAATATTAGGAGAAATATCTTTTTTGCGAGGTCTACTCCCCGCCCCTATTTTGTTTTATGAAATTTGAAAAAATGAACCGACAAAAAACGATTTTGACTTTTTTTCTCTATAAGGATAAGAGTCTGAATAATTATATCAGAAGATTTTTATAAGTCTCAATGCGAGAACTCTTTAATAAAAGAATAAAAGAACCATGAATACATAATTCTAATTTAAAAAAAATCAAAATATAATTTTATTCACGGTGTTCCAAAAATCATCCAGATTCTACTAAGAAAATATAAAATTATAATTATAACAGTTATAAAAAATACCATCTGTAACATTTTCAAAAATAAATTTCATAGAAATGCCATAACAAGACAACAACGACTTCAGTTCCAGTGTTCTTCTGAAAAAGAGATTTTATCTCGAAATATCAAGAATAAAATACAGGTTAACACACAACACCATTGTTACCTTATTATATTTTTTCTTTACACCTGCATTGTGATAGCCTTCTAAATCAACCACCAAACCAATATATACACAATGATTCAAGCAAATTATAAAACTCTCTCTTATATATATATATATATATATATATATATATATATATATATATATATATTATATCAATTTCACTTTAATCATACCTGTTTTGAGTTTGTATTTAACTAGATCAATAGATATTACCGTAACAAGTAATACAACCCCCTCCATTTCTCTTTGTCTTTCTCTTTTTTTTTCTCTCTCTCTATTTCATTCTGTTCCTATCTATTTATCTCATTCTTTTCATATCTATCTATCTATCAATACATCTATTTAACTCTGTTCCTATCTATGTATCTATGTATCTATCCCATTCTGTTCCTATTTATCTATCTATCTATCTATCCATCAGTTCATATCTGTCTATCTATCTATCTATCTAGTTCATATCTGTCTATCTATCTATCTATCTAATCTATCTATCTATCTAGTTCATTCTGTTTATCTATCTATCTATCTCAGTCTATATCTGTCTATCTATCTATCTATCCCAATCTTCATATCTGTCTATCTATCTATCTATCTATCCCAATCAGTTCATATCTGTCTATCTATCTATCTATCCCAATCAGTTCATATCTATCTATCTATCTATCTATCTATCTATCTATCCTCAGTTCCCCTCTATCTATTTATCTATCTCACTGTCTATCTATCTATCTATCTAACTGAATCTGTCCTATCTATCTATCCATCTATCTATCTATCTATCCATTCTGTTCATATCTATCTATCTATCTATCTATCTATCTATCTATCTATCTATCTCACTCTGTTCCTATCTATCTATTTATCTATCACATTCTGTTCCTATCTATCTATCTATTTATCTATCACATTCTGTTCATATCTATCTATCTATCTATCTATCTATCTATCTATCTTTCCCATTCTGTTCATATCTATCTATCTATCTATCTATCTATCTATCTATCTATCTTTCCCATTCTGTTCATATCTATCTATCTATCTATCTATCTATCTATCTATCTATCTTTCCCATTCTGTTCATATCTATCAATCTATCTATCTATCTATCTATGTCCCTCTGTTCCTATCTATCTATCTATCTATCTATCTATGTTCTCTGTATCTATCTATCTATCTATCTATCTATCTATCTATCTATCTATCACTCTGTTCCTATCTATCTATCTATCTATCTATGTCACTCTGTTCCTATCTATCTATCTATCTATCTATCTATCTATCTATCTATCTATCTATGTCACTCTGTTCCTATCTATCTATCTATCTATCTATCTCTGTTTCTATCTATCTATCTATCTATTTATTTATCCCATTCTGTTCATATCTATCTATCTATCTATCTATCTATCTATCGCAGTCTGTTCGCTATCTATCTATCTATATATCTATCTATCTATCTCAGTTTGTTCCTATCTATATGTTTATCTATCTATCTATCTCATTCTGTTCCTATCTATTTATCCATCCCATTCTGTTTATACCTATCTATCTATGTATATATGTATGTATGTATGTATGTATCTATCTATCTATCTATCTCACTCTGTTCCTATCTATCTATTTATCTATCACATTCTGTTCCTATCTATCTATCTATCTATCTATCCCATTGTGTTCATATCTATCTATCTATCTATCTATCTATCTATCTATCCATGTCCCTCTGTTCCTATCTATCTATCTATCTATCTATCTATCTCACTCTGTTCCTATCTATCTATATATTTATCCATTTATCTATTCCATTCTGTTCATAGCTATCTATCTATGTCACTCTATCTATCTCTATTCCTATCTATCTATCTATCTAGTTATTTATCCCCATTCTGTTCATATCTATTATCTATCCTATTCTGTTTATATCTATCTATTATCTATGTATCTATCTATGTATCTATCTATCTATCTATCTATCTATCTATTCATTCTTTCCTATCTATCTATCTATCTCATTCTGTTCCTATCTATCTATCTATCTCATTATGTTCCTATCTATCTATCTATCTATCTATAAAAACACCAAAATGATGTTTACACTTAAGAAACAAAATATAAACAAGAATAGCTTTGTTTGTTTTTGCAAATTTTCTGACGTAAATTGATCGAATGCGTTATTTTTTCTAAAACCAAATTCCTTTCTTCTGTCTTTTCTTTCTTTCTTTCTTTCTTTCCTTTTTCTTTCTTCCCCGCAGCAAAAACCAAATCCGTGGAAAAGAATAATCGTCAACCAAGCGTGATATTACCCCTGTCGATTTAGTCCTGTTAAAATAAATCAATATTTAAAAGAAAGAAAAAGAAATAAAAGAAAGAAGGGGAAATTAGAATATATATATATTTATATATATATATATATATATAATATATATATAAGATTTTTGGATGTTTGTTTATTTTAGAAGCATTGTTGAATAAAGTATATATTATATTTTTGCTTGAAGGCAATTACAATGCATGTATCGCATAAAAATTCGATACTTTTTTTTTTTTATAGAAAATGAACTTGACAAGTGCAATCCCGACAAAGGATCGTTCGGTGTGTGTAGAATATCGTACAGACTGTTTCGACTTTATTAAGTCTCATCAGCGATGTATACTAACGACTTCCCTCCGACAGAAATCGATTTCGATTTCGGTTTCGATTTCTGTCGGAGGGAAGTCGTTAGTATATATCGCTGATGAGACTTGATAAAGTCGAAACAGTCTGTACGATGTTCTACACATCGAGCGATCCTTTGTCGGGATTACACTTATCAAGTTCATTTTCTATAAAAATAACAATAATATAATAAAAGATCGTTAGATTATGTATAAAAAGCATTACACTTCAATACATTTCACGGAAATACCCGAAATCTTTGAGATGCTACGATTAGGGTTAGGTTAGGGGTTAGGGTCAGTTTTAGTTTAGTGCTAGGGTTATTGTTATGATTAGGGTTAATGTTAGGGTTAGGGCCAGGATCAGTGTTAGTCTTAGGGTTAGGGTTAGAGTTAGACTACTTCGGGAGTTTCCGCAATCTAATACTATTTATACGTAAAATTCGATTGTGATGATATTATCTCTTGCGCGCTATTCTGCATTTGTACCTATATTTCTTTCTGATGGTATTTTCCATTAAGAGTAGATATCATTTGATTTCTTAACTAAAAAGAATATTTTGAAATTAGCAGCGATATATATATATTTCATTACCTCTTTAAATAATTATATATATATATATATAAATAATAAATAATAATAATAATAATAATAATAATAATAATAATAATAAAGATAATCTACTGAGTCAGACGAACCTACTATTAGTTTCGCAATAAAGCTCTACTTAGGTATCGAGCACTTTTTACAAATTAGCTTCTCCTAGCGGTTATATGAATATATATATATATCTTATATACATATATATACATATAAATTGTTTTTTCTTTTGGCCAAATACTATACAATAGATTATTTTTTTGTTGGTACTAATATCTTGGTCTTTTCTTTTTTTCAAAATTTTTTTCTTCCTGGTTGATGTTTGGTAGTATATTTTTTACAATCAAACTCTCTGCCGGGTTTTTTTTCTCCGCAAGGATCTACCAACACGCTTGGTATATAAATTATATATATTATATATATATATATATATTATATATATATATATATATATATTATATATATATATATATATATATATATATTGTGTGTGTGTGCGTGTGTGTGTGTGTGTGTGAGTTCATATCGTACTATTGCCTTTAGTGAAGACACTATTTCATCCCTGTTTGGATTCTATGATAAGACAAATTATTTAGGAGGACAAAAATTCTGGCTTAATTTTGAGAGGAAATAAAATATACTTATTGATATTTATGGGAATAAATCAAACAATTTATAAACTAAGATGTAAAATTTCTTAAACCGCGGTTTATGTTGAGCACACCGTCTCCTTTATACTACGCGTGTTTCATGAGATTAATAAAAGAATTAGAATGACATAACTAATAGGAGGTAACCATGAACTTTAGTTTAGTAAATTCCTACCATAAAATATGCTTGCGCAGTATCTGAAATGAATATGATTGTTATTAAAAACACATTTTATGATATTTTTGTGTTTAAACATACAGTTGTATTGATTCGAACAAGTTTGTATTTTTTGTTTTGTTTATATCGTACGATAATTCAAAATGTGTTCTTAATAATAATAAAGTTCATTTCAGATAACGCGCAAGCATAATTTTATTTTGCCCGACAAAAAAAAAAAATGAATAAAAAAAATGGAAAAAAAAAAAATGAATAAAAAAAAATGAATAAAAAAAAGAATAAAAGGACCATATGACTTTTAGGCACCCCTTTTTGATCTCGATTAAGAAAGGACATGTTTTTCATTTACACCATCAATATCCGGTTGTTTTAACAGACGATTTTTAGATTTAAGTTTTTTATAAAACTAACCCCTAACCCTAACCCCTAACTATAACCCCAAACAAACGACCGGATATTGACAGTGTAAATGAAAAATATGTCCTTTCTTAATTGAGATCAAAAAGTGGTGCCTAAAGGTAATATGGTCCAATTTTTATTATCCTGGGTATGACATTAAATACTATCCGATGGTGAAGTTCCAAAATTGGAACTTCACCATCGGAGAGCTCTGGGGAATGTGGAGTACCTCTTCATCGCCATTACTAACAGGTTAATACACCAACTGCAGAGGGGTAAGAACCCCTTCCCCAATGGGGCCACCTGTTAGCTGTGGGTGGTGACCCACGGTGCTTAAGGACGGAATCCTGGTGGATGAGCAGTCCATGACATGCAACACTCTACTTAGACCGTCTAGCCTAAGCTAGACCACCCGTCTAGCTTAGGCTAGACAGGCAGTGGGAGAAGCCACCTTTGATCAATTGGCTGGTCACGTCTAGCCCTAGCACCTATATGATTTCCCCAACCCTATTGCCCTTATGGCAATCCCCAACCCCTTTTATCAGAGTAAAGATCATATGGTCCGAATAAAAAAATAGACAACAGTAAAAACAAAGGATGATACAAACTTTTTGATATATATTCAAGGCCGTGGACTGCAACTTATAACTGCCATTTTTATTTCTACACTACTGTACATAAATATTAAGAATCTAATAATTATGTAACAAAGATTAGATTTCTTATTAAAGATAAAAAATTTTTTAATTATCAATGGTTTAAAAATCATCAGGTATCTAATTGATTGAATTAGATACCTGATGATTTTTAAACCATTGATAATTAAAAAATTTTTAATCTTTAATAAGAAATCTAATCTTTGTTACATAATTATTAGATTCTTAATATTTATGTACAGTAGTGTAGAAATCAAAATTGCTGTTATAAGTTGCAGCCCACGGCCTTGAAGGATGAGTGACAACGCTTGACCTCATCCTGGTCCTTCCAGTGGATACCGTGAGAATCGGTGGAGGAGACCCTCTTCCGGTTTATATTAGAAATAGATTTTAGTCAGTCGGTGAGAAACCACGACGGTGGTGAGTCGTGTATGCACGCTCCGACTCGATCTGCGCAGGTAGTCTGTTGGGGATTTCGAAATAAAATGTAATCTAAGTAAATCGAAGACTTGTATTATTATCTAAAAACTACCAATGACACAGGGCTTCTGATAAAGAGAAATCCCCAATGGAAGACCAGACACGAAGTCCCCAAGAGAAGTCCAGGCGCTAGAAGAGATGTTAGAAGTAGACGTAAGATAGAAAAGACGTCAGAAGAAGATATAGAAGTAAGTAATGAGAAGGTATGCAACATCTTCTTCTGTATATATTCATCATTTGCTCACTTATTTTATTTGCCTTTTGGGCTTCCATTCTTTTTACGAGTCAATCAACAGACTTACTATAAGTGTGAATAGTGTGAGTTCCATTTGGCCAAATTTTCTTGTCTTTCTTTTGCTTTATTTTAACGAATTCTTCCCATTCCTGTTCAGTCTTCATAAAGTCTCCCCCAAATTGCATTTTTTTTAAATTCTTAAATTTTTTATTATCACGAAATAAATATTTTTTTTCTCCATCCGAAATTCGACGTTAAAAGGAAAACGTCACAAATTTCTAATTTTGTATTATTTATTTTTTCTTCAGTTTTTTTCCCCTCTCTGTTTTTTTCCCTCTGTTATTTTCCTTTTGGGCTTCCATCCTTTTTACGAGTCAATCAACAAACTTACTATAAGTGTGAACGGTGTAGGTTCCATTTTGTCAATTTTTCTTGTCTTTTATTATTATTTTTTTATTTTTTTATTTTTTTTACGAATTCTTCACACGTTTTGGCAGACCGAACCCGTAATCCCTAATAATCCAGTCATTTATTTTGTCATTTCAGAGTGGCCGTAACCCCAAACCGAAATTGGAGGGCACTTTTAAGTTCCCCATTCTTCACACGTACAACAATCGACACTGAGAGAAACCCCTTCCCCCCTTTTACCAAGCAACAATTACCATCAAATGCTTTTAATTCTCACTCTCATTACAATTCTCCCGCCAAAATTGCACACCTGTTAAGACTTAATTACAAAAACGTACCTGACATTTCGAGATGTTTGTTCTTCACACCAGCAGGGACATTACACACGCTTCATAAAATCGAGTAAAGATTTTTGTAAGAAAATGCATTGGAACTGATTTCCAATGCATTTTTATAGTAAAAATCATTTCCAATGCATTTTTATAGTAAAAATCATTTCCAATGCATTTTTATAGTAAAAATCATTGTCCAATGCATTTTTATAGTAAAAATCATTGTCCAATGCATTTTCATAGTAAAAATCATTGTCCAATGCATAGTAAAATTGTCCAATGCATTTTTATATAAAAATCATTTCCAATGGATTTTTATAGTAAAAATCATTTCCAATGGATTTTTATAGTAAAAATCATTTGTCCAATGCATTTTATGGTAAAAATCATTGTCCAATGCATTTTTATAGTAAAAATCATTGTCCAATTCATTTTTATAGTAAAAATCATTGTCCAATGCATTTTTATAGTAAAAATCATTGTCCAATGTATTTTTTAAGTAAAAACCATTTCCAATGCATTTTCATAGTAAAAATCATTGTCCAATGCATTTTTATAGTAAACATCATTGTCCAATGTATTTTTTAAGTAAAAATCATTCCCCATGCATTTTTATAGTAAAAATCATTGTCCAATGCATTTTTATAGTAAAAATCATGGTCTTTCTGATCTTTTGTCAGTAATTGACCGGCTTGAAGGAAGATCTGTTCTTTCTTACACTCGACCTGTAGACGGTCGGTTGCGGAGAACTCTCTCGATCAAGGCCGGAATTTTCAAAAAAATTTTCTAAATGCGTATTTAAAAAAAAAACTGTTGAAAATTCCGGCCCTGATCGAGAGCGTTCTGTACCTCGTGAATAACGATATATTTATTTCGTCTTTCCTTTTACACATAGTTGCTTTGATAAAGACCGCTTCAAATGGTCGAAACAGATTTCTGTCAGTAAAACTACTAACATCTTGTTTTTTCTACAAACTTTCTACACATATTGTCGGATTCATATCCATTTTACCTTTCATATGTATATATGTATATATAGATATATATATGTATATATATATATGTATGTATATATATATATATGTATAAAGATTTTTTATATCATCATTTTTATAGTGAATTCGAAGCATTAATTAAAATGTAATAATATATTTTTTTGAAGGCGTAATAATGCACATTTATGTTTAAAAAAACATATTCTTTCTTTCTTTTTTTTTTTTTTTTTTTCCTTTTATAAGTCCTAAATATTTTCAAGCTAATGCTCATCTTCAGAGGATTGAAAGATTTTTTCATAATTTTCATCTGTATTTGATAAATTCAACTGTGATGTTGGTCCGTTGAATGCCTGATCGTAACTGCGAAAAGTTTTTTTTGTTTTTTTTTTTTTTTTCCGGCGAAGATGTAGTTACGCTCGGTAAACTTCGCAGTTACGATCAGGCATTCAACGGACCAACATCACAGTTGAATTTATCAAATACAGATGAAAATTATGAAAAAATCTTTCAATCCTCTGATGATGAGCATTAGCTTGAAAATATTTAGGACTTATAAAAGGAAAAAAAAAAAAAAAAAGAAAATAAATTATGTTTTTTAAACATAAATGTGCATTATTACGCCTTCAAAAAAATATATTATTATATATATGTATATATATATATACACCTCCAGTGACGAAAAGTTAATCCAAAGTTTCATTTTTCTGTAGACAGTATGAAAAGTATACACAGAACGTGCTCTGATGAAGACCAGTTTTTGCAAAGTGTATTTTTACAATTGTCTTCATTATAATTTTAAAATGATTTCAATTGAATCAAAAATTTATAAACCCCAGAGATGAGGCTTAATGATATGTATCATTCTGATTTTTCGGACTATTTTCCGATTCTTTCTTGATATACTCACAACGTTTCGACCGGTCTGCCCTCCAGCCTTCTTAAGGTGTTTCTTGTCGAACCCGGGAACCATCTCGAACTGGGGAGTCTTCATATCGTAATCGTGTGCCTCCGTAGAACTTTGAATCGAACCCTTTATTCAATCCATCGGGGTAGACCGTTCTGTACCCGGTAACCATTACCGGGTACAAGAGTGAAACTATGTTAAGTATTCTATGTTATTATCTCCTTTGGTTGGCCAGAATTGAACCTGCAACCTACAGATCTCTGTTAGCATAATATTTAATATTTGGTTTTCTATTTTCTTTTCAACATACATATACACACACACACACACACACACACACACACACAACACACATATATATATATATATATATATATATATATATATATGGAATAAGATGAGGGAATTAATCCGACAGTATGTGGAGAACATTTTTAAAGAAACAAAACACAGGATGTCATGAACGATGGAAACTCTTTATGTCGATATTTAAGTATTTCGTTTTTTTTTTTAATTAAAACCTTCAGGACATTGAAAATTTGTATGAGTAAAAGATACACATACTTAGGCACCAATATGACTTCTAAATCCTTTTGATCTTATTGATCACTGACAAAATGAAATATAAAGGTGACAGGTTTTTGATTCTGATACAGGGTTAAATGCAGAATTTATGATGAATTATTGTATCTTGGTCATTCCTTTATATTTATTTTGTTTTTTGTTAGTTACAGTGTATACAATAATGAGATATGGAAAAACCCTAGATTTTAGTTATACGTTTTGTAATAGTGAAAATTAAATAGATTTTTGGGATGACGTGTGAAAGGCTGACCTATTGGCTGACCTATTGGCTTGGTCGAATAATGTCAATAATGAAAAGAGTGAAAGAGAAGGTGAAATTTGGAGAAATTCGCCTAAGTTTTTGAAGGAGGCGGAAGTCAGCGTCTGGACTGAGTATTTGAAGAGGGCAGACAAAAGATGAGTGTCTGTCCTCCAAAGCATTTCGCTTGAGTTTAGAATAAAATATATTAGCTCTGAAAAAAACAAAAAACAAAAGACAAAACAAACAACAATGTCTTGTGTTTGTTATTAAGAACTGCCGATGGACGCAAGTACAACCCAAGAAGTTTTCCAGACTAAAAAAAAACAACAGAAAATGCCAGCCCAACAACAGATCCAGAATACCAGCAACTCCGTTCCATCATAGCAGAGATCCAACCAGATCCCGTCCAGAGATAAGCATATCAGTATAAGATAAGTACAGCAACTACATACTACTTCAATTAGACGCCACGTCATATATTGAAATTTAATGAACCTACACCCATTTAATTAATCCCGAAATGTTACAAGTGTTTCGTTTGTTACATTCTTCAGTTTTACAGGGGCTTAGAATACACTAACTGTAAATCCTGTGGAATAATAATACCCACCCGCAAAAATGATGTCCTGTATCTAATGGTCAGGCTACAATTCTGGAGATCTGCCCACCATCACCTGCGAGAGACGCCTGCGCTGGCTTGGCCATGTCAGGAGGATGGACAAAGGCTGCATCCCCAAAGACCTACTGTATGGTGAACTAGTGGAGGGTACCCGACCGGCAGGGAGACCACGCCTACACTTCAAAGATGTCTGCAAGAGAGACATGAAGATATGCCATGTCGACATAAACATGTGGGAGGCTTGTGCAGAAGACCGTGCAACCTGGCGCCTCCTCGTCAAACAAGGAACAAAAAGAAGTGAAAAAGAGAGGAAAGAAGCTGCCACAGTAAAGAGAGCTAAAAGGAAGGAGAGACAACAACACCTACAGAAAGCATCACCTTTTGTTTGCAATCACTGCTCCAGAGACTGCCATTCAAGGATCGGTCTGTTCAGCCACTCACGTAGCTGTAGATAAAAAAATAAACATTTTTTAAAAAATGGACACTACGCCATCATCTAAAATAGATGAAAGGTTGCCAATCATCAATATATATATAAGAAAAACAATAGTATATATTGTGCTAACAAGCGCCTGTTTCAACTCTTTGTAGTTTATAAAATGTAATTCAAATGAAATTAGTTTTATTGCTATTATTAACTGGTACACTATAACTCAAAATGGTACCTGTTAGGGTACCATTATTGGGTCAAATAGATCTACTTAAGATTTATTCATATTCATAAACTGTAAATTGTTTGTATTAAGAATCGTTATTTGAAGCTAAAATCAATATATAATTATATATATATCCCCCGCATATAATATATATCCCCAGTGTTCATACATCCGAACATCTTTCATCTTTTACTATACAAATATCACGACATAAGTAACGCCCCTTTGTTTAATTAAATATCTCTTCCTCTT
>CM042175.1:3019750-3024750 GCA_023376005.1 Doryteuthis pealeii
ATCACGATATAACCCACTTTTCTTTTTAACTTCTCTTCTTTTCTTAATATTTATTACTATAATTAATATTATTATCTATTTACTATTATTAATTATTATCATTTAAATTATTATCTATAATATCTCTGTCTATAGATCTAATTCTATCGCACCAAAATTATTATTCCTAGCTCGTAGTGATATGTTCTACTCAGTACGCGCAAAAAGAGCCATTCTACTATCATATCTATTAATGCTATCAATCGATCTCAGTCTGGAAAATAGTACATTATGACTTATCTAGCTAATTTGTGCGTGAGTTCCATATCTATCTATCTCTATCTTTATGTTCTAGTCCTATGCTCTAGAGTAGCTTTCTGCTTCTGCTTCAGCCCGCTAATACCCCCACCCCTGACCCAGCCACAGAATACAAACTTCACTCAACAAGACTTTGCAGACTTGACCGGCGCTGCGGGTATCGACCCCAGCTGAAGGTCGATCGAAGATGTGCCCCCCACACAAATAAATAACAACGACCGAACATTTTTGTTTTCAACCATGAAGCATGTGAAGAAGTGGTTAAGGGTTATTATTATATATTATTATTATTATCTATTATTATTTAGGTCCTTTTTGAGTTTTCAACATCAGTGTTAAGCTGATGCCTTGTCACATGGAGTCTCGAGTGACTAGCAGAGTCTCCTCAGGTCTCCAGGACTCTTTCTAAGTATTCTGGCAGATTGCAACAGTGTAGTGTTTCTGGATGGTATCAATCCTTCCTCTGATTTCCAGACTTTCCAAAAACCCTTTTCCAATCCTTTTAGGACCGTTCCACCCTGTGATCTGCTGGAACTGCAAAATCCCCAGTTGACAAGTTTCTTGTCTTTTTATTGATCGACACTAGATCTGGTCAGCGTGCTGGGATAAGGTGATCCGTTTTTATTTCAAAGTTCCAGAGAATTGTATGTGCTTTCTTTCTCAAGAACAGATTCTGGTTTATGCATATACCATTTTGTTGTATGGTCAAAATTTTTTTGCAATAAATTCCAGTGGATCACCTTCCAACCCAGTCGTGCCCAGTTTTGTATTCTCGTTGTGCTAGTGCTTCCCATACGTCGGTGTTTTATGTGTACATGCCACATTGTGTGTGTATTTACATTCACAGCCCCCTCCCCCCGTTAAAGGGGCTGGGTTAGCTCAATTATAACATATTACAACCGAGTTAGCTCAGTCCGGTAGAGCGTTCGGCTAGAAATCACAAGGTTCCTATTTCGATACCGGCCCTCGCCAACTCAGCGTATGAATAACGCAAGGATCTGCGCGCTAAATTAAGGAGCTGATGGTCGGTGTGGCGCCTCACTCCAGACGCAAAACAAACAATCTTTTTGGGTCTAGCGCTAGTGAAAAGGGGATAGACTCCCTGTCTGATTTGGCTGGTACCAACTCTAGGCCAACCCGACGACTTTTTACCTTCACATGTACGCTTAGCTTAGCACCATCTATGGGACACTCAGTGAGAATCGATCTCATTAATAAATTTGCCCTAATATTTTTGTTTTTAACTCTGACGCTACGCTGTTCAAATACTTTTGGGAAGCACGGTATACGCACACACCTTCACAGTTACGCTTAGTTTAGAACTGTGTATATGACACTCAGTGAGAAACAAACTCATTAATAAATTTTGTTTATTGTTTAATTTCCTGTTTTTAACTAAGGACGTTATCACCAAAATCAAATGCAAATAGCCTCGTTCAGGATTTGAAACTGGGTCGAATATTCCATTTAGCGTTCGGCTAGAAACCACAAGGTTCCTAGTTCGATACCGGCCCTCGCCAACTCAGCGTATGAGTAGCACAGGGATCTGTGCGGTAAAGTAAGGAGCTGATGGTAGGTGTGGCGCTCCACCTCAAATGCAAAAAAAACAATCTCCTTGGTCTAGCGCTAGTGAAAAGGGGATAGATTCCCTCGCTGTCTGGCTGATACCGACTTTAGGCCGCCCGACGACTTTACTTACTTTACATAGAGTTACTCCGAGCATTATGTATGGGACACTCAGTGAGAATCAATCTCATTAATAAATTTGTTTATTGCTTATTATGCCTGTATTTAACTATGGGTAATATCACCAAGCCAAATGCAAATAGCCTCGTCCAGGATTTGAACCTGAGTCGTCGATTCCATTTACTTACAGTTATGCTTAGCTTAGCTCTATGTATGAGCCACTCAGTGAGAATCAAAACTCATTGATAAATTTATTTATTGCTTAATATTCCTGTTTTTAACTAAGGGCATTTGCGCCAAGCGAAATGCAAATAGCCTCGTCCAAGATTTGAAACTGTGTCGAAATATTCCATTTACATATAGTTACTCTTAGCTTAGCACTATGTATGAGCCACTCAGTGAGAATCAAACTCATTAATATATTCACCTAATATTCTTGTTTTTAACTCTGAACATTACGCTGTTCAAATACATTTGGGAAGAACGGTATACGTGAGTGTTTATGCGCAAACGCACACTCCTTCACAGATACGCTTAGCTTAGAACTATGTATGTCCTACTCAGTGAGAATCAAAGTCATTAATAAATTTGTTTATTGCTTAATATTCCTGTTTTTAACTAAGGAGGTATCACCAAAATGAAATGCAAATAGCCTGGTCCAGAATTTGAACCTGAGTCATGGATTCCATTTAATTACAGTTATGCTTAGCTTAGCACTATGTATGGGACACCCAGTGAGAATCAAACTCATTAATAAATTTATCTAATATTCTTGTTTTTAACTCTGAACGCTACGCTGTTCAAATACTTCTGAGAAGCACGGTATACGTGGGTGTTTATGCGTAAACGTACACACCTTCACAGATGCACTTAGCTTAGAACTATGAATGAGCCACTCAGTGAGAAACAAAGTCATTAATAAATTTGTTTATTGCTTAATATTCCTGTTTTTAACTGAGGACGTTATCACCAAACGAAATGCAAATAACCTCGTCCAAGATTTGAAACTGTGTCGAATATTCCATTTACTTAGCTTAGTACTATGTATGAGCCACTCAGTGAGAATCAATCTCATTAATAAATTTGTCTAATATTCTTGTTTTTAACTCTGAACGCGTCGCTGTTCAAATACTTTTGGGAAGCACTTTATATGCACACACCTTCACAGTTACTCTTAGCTTAGCACTAATTGTGCCACCAGTGAGAATCAAACTCATTAATAAATTTATCTGATTTTTGTGTTTTAAAACTCTGAACAATAGGTTGTTCAAATACTTTTGGAAGCACGGTAAACGTGGGTGTTTATGCGTAAACGCACACATTGTGTGAGTATTTACCTTCACTTTGCCTAATTCGCAAATACACCTCCCTTAACACAAACTCTCGCGACTGACGTTAAGTCCATTCGACCACCCGCCAATTTTCTAAGGAGAATTGGTGACGGCGGTTTGAGTAACCTGTTTGATTGTATCCCGCTGCGTCTCTGTCTCTGTCTCCTCCTCCTCCGCCTTCCTCATCCCGCCACCCCCGCCGCACCAACGCGCCCCCCCCCTGCCAAACCATTTGTTTGACAAAGCCTTAAATGCCGGCCCGTGGGTGTAAATAGAGTCTTTTCGTGCCTGGAATCGATTTGCCTTGGGAGGATAGAACGCCGCGCTGACCGGTTTAGATCGGACTTGTTCATTCACGCCGGCCATCTTGAAAGATTTCGGCCATCTTGTAAAAGATGTCGGACCCGGATTGACACGGAGATGCTGCAGCACAATGTGCAATCTGTCAGCGTTTTTCTAAAAGCGTCTGACATGTGAGAATAGGAAGAGAAAAAATGCATTAAGTGTCTTCTTGTTGCTTGGAAGAAGAAAAGAAAAAAAGGGGAAAATAAGTTACATCAGTTAAAAGCATTCTCGATTTAAAATACTTATATCGAGAAAGGTAAAAAGTAAAAAGAGGTTGCACATTGCGATTATATAAGAAACAACGTCTAGTATAATTTCTTTAGAAAGTAGACTTGCATTTCACATAGCGCTAATACCATTGGGGAAAGGTATTGTAAGATTCAGGTTACTTAATGAACATACAATTCCCGACACATTGTGAGACAAAACATTTAATATATATATTTACCAACCCCTCCGCACGAGCAGGATGCGACACAAGGTCAATTTCTTAAGCGGAGTTTAACAAGTTTGAATTCTGAGTTTTCCTTCTCTTAGACTGGTTGCCTAATCAAGGTTAAAGAGCCCAGTCTGCCCAACTATTTACCTATAGCTGGAGGGAGAATTGGATTCATACCTTTCCCAAGGGTATTAGCGCTATGTGAAATGCCAACAGCTTCGTCCAGGAATTGAACTCGTTTTGACGAGTCCATTTCCAACTACTCTAACCATTTGACCACGAACCTCCATAAACATTTAATATATATAACCGCACATTGAAACGATAAGATACATAATGTACAGAGAGAATAGAACATGTAAATATAAGATACAATATTTAGGTATAAACAAGATACCCAAATGTACCTAACATATAAACGTTACAGACATGGAACTAAAGGATAGTCCATGCTGTATAAAGGACTTACAGTAATGTAAGGGGGTAAAAGCCCCACCGAGAAAGGGGTAGATAGATTCTAGCCCATAGCAGTTCTTGAGAAGATCCAGCTAAAAAGAGAAGGCAGCGTTTTTTTATGAACGCGCTTAACTACCTGAGGTCCCCCTAGTGGGAACAAACAGCAATCGAGAAAGGTAAGAAAAGATAAAAGAGGTTGCACATTGCGATTATATAAGAAACAACGTCTAGTATAAATCGTTAGAAAAAAGACTGTTTGCATTTCACATAGCTAATACCATTGGGAAAGGTATGTAACCATGTACTATCCCTCCAGCTATGGGTAAATAGTAGGGCAGACTGGGATCTTTAACCTTGCTAAGGTAATCGAAAAGTGTGTTAATGAAAGAAACTGAATATCCATTAAGAATTGATTTATTTCAAAACTTTATCGGCATTAAATGACC
>CM042175.1:3032250-3047250 GCA_023376005.1 Doryteuthis pealeii
GGTATATATATATATATATATATATATATATATATATATTATATATATATATTAGATGTTTCCAACCTAAATCTTGTTTATTAATTTTCCTTATAAGATTTTGTTCTACGATTCTGACAACAAGCGGACACATTGAGCTCTGCAAATAATGACAATTGAAAAACTGCTACGTCGTAAGGGATATTTTTTCACTCGATATTTGGATTATATATATATATATATAAATATATATATATATAATCCAAATATCGAGTGAAAAAATATCCCTTACGATGTAGTAGTTTTTAAATTGTCATTATATATATATATATATATATATATATATATATATATATATATATATATGAGAAATGTGAGGAGGTTAATCCGACAATATGTGGAGAAAAGTAGACAAACACGGATGTTATGGAAACTGGATGTTTATTGTCGACGATGAAACGTTTCGGCCATTTTGACCATCATCAGGACCAAAAAAGCCCAGTTCTAGATTCAATGATCAATGGAGGCTATTTTCAGAATGGTGAAAAACAGTAGGTTGTCAGTAGGGCAGGGGTGGCTTGGGGGATGGGTAGTGGATCCGGTTAAAAAGAAATTTTAAAAAATACATTGTAACCTTTTTTAACTTGAATTTGTAAACTCATATTTTCTGTTTAACACACATTTGAGGGATTCTGGTAAAAAAAAATTCAGGTTGTCAATTCATTTTTGTCTGTGCCGCCTGTCTGATGAGACTGAAATTTTGGGGAGTTTTAGAAATTGATTTAAATTTCTAAAAGCCTTTTAAGTTTTGATCGAAATAAATTTATTACAGAATGACGGTTTATTGAATTTTTCCTCCCTTTCAAAGGTAAATATTGCTCTGTATTTAATCTAAAATAGATTATTATGCATTGACTCTCTTTAGGATTTATAAAATCCTTGTATTTGCACCTACTAAAACATGCAATAATTATACAGTGAGATTTTGAAGATCCCATGTAGAATCATCCCTTACTACCAGTTTTGGATAACTTACACAACACTATATATATATATATATATATATATATATATATATATATATATATTATACATAGTTAACTTTTTTGTTATTATTATTGGAGAAATGATTATAAAGTGCTCAATTATTTCTTTAAGAGCTGTATTTATTTATTTATTTATTTATTTATAGTCATCAATACAAAGTTTATCTTACCAATGGTTTCGGATGTTTATCCGTCATCAGAGACGTTGACTTTTTGAAGAAAATAGACAGTTTTTTTAACCTGTGCCTCGTGTGTACGTGATCCGTTATTCGTTCTTGCTTTTGCTCTCTTCATTCACCGGCGTTCCTATTTGTCGTCATTGAGTCTCGTGTTTTTATGATGATTTTTTTATAGTTCCGTTTTTATTTTTTTTATTTTTTTTTCATAATATATATATTGGTATTTTGTATTGGAGAACATCGTGAAACACCTCACCAAAAGACAAGTGTGTGTCGCCAAGTGGTCTTCATGTGACCCGTGCGTAGGATATCATACCTCATAATGAGGTACCTGCGAATTCCTGTTGATAAAATTTACGTCAAATTTGTGTCTTTATTTTATCCCTTTTTTGGTTTTATACTGTCATATTCATTTTTTTTTCAAAATTATGTTTAAACTGGAAGCGGCTACCCAGCATCTCTTGTGTAGAGGGACCAAAAAAAACCCTTGTGTATTCATTTGTATACTTCTGAGATTTACAAATGCTGGACATTTTTCAAGTTAAATTCAAATGCTGGAGAGAATCTACTGATTCTCAGTCTTGTTGCCAATTTATTTTCGCATCTTGCCTGTTGTTAGATCACTCCGCTTCCGAAACCATTGAATTTGCGTTTCATCACCGACTGAATAACCTCACTGGAGAACATCTACCGATTCACTGTCTTGTTGCCACTTTCTTTTCGCATCTTGCCAGTTGCTAATTCACTTCGCTTCCGAAACCATTGAATTTGCGTTTCATCACCGACTGAATTACCTCACTGGAGAGCATCTACTGATTCTCAGTCTTGTTGCCAATTTCTTTTCGCATCTTGCCTGTTGTTAGATCACTCCGCTTCCGAAACCATTGAATTTGCGTTTCATCACCGACTGAATAACCTCACTGGAGAGCATCTACTCTCTGTCTTGTTGCCACTTTCTTTTCGCATCTTGCCAGTTAGTAATTCACTTCGCTTCCGAAACCATTGAATTTGCGTTTCATCACCGACTGAATCACCTCACTGGAGAGCATCTACTGATTCTCTGTCTTGTTGCCACTTTCTTTTCGCATCTTGTCAGTTGCTAATTTCACTTCGCTTCCGAAACCATTGAATTTGCGTTTCATCACCGACTGAATCACCTCACTGGAGAGCATCTACTGATTCTCAGTCTAGGTGCCACTTTCTTTTCGCATCTATCTTGTCTATTGCTAGATCACTTCGCTCCCGAAACCATCGAATTTGCGTTTCATCACCGACTGAATCACCTCACTGGAGAGCATCTACCAATTCTCTGTCTTGTTGCCACTTTTTCTTTTCGCATCTTGACTGTTGTTAGATCACTTCGCTTCCGAAACCATTGAATCTTAAATCTAAACAGCCGAACATGTGTCTCTGTCGCGCTGAACTTCCCGGAAACCATTTCTTTGTTTTGCATTCCACAGGATTCTTTAACAGGTGTTTGTCTCGCCCGAAGCGCTTTGAAACAACCTAACAAGACTCAAACGAATGAACAACTCGCTGCTGAACTATTGACTCGAATTGACAAACTTCTCAAATCAACAGGCCAACTCCTATGACGTAATGGTTAGCAAGCAAGCTTAGTACACAGTTGTTATTGAGTTCGATTCTCACTGGGTGCCTCATAATTTTATTAATTAATTGGTTGGATTATTGTAGGCTAAATACTTTGATTTATTCACTCTTGGTTGCTTGGTTGGCTTTTACGGCATGTCAAGCCTTGTTGGATTATTTTATGCTAAAGACTTTGCTTTATTCATTCTTGGTTGGTTGGTTGGCTTTTACGGCATGTCAAGCTTTGTTGGATTATTTTATGCTAAAGACTTTGGTTTATTCACTCTTGGTTGCTTGGTTGGCTTTTACGGCATGTCAAGCCTTGCTGGGTTATTTTATGCTAAAGACTTTGCTTTATTCATTCTTAGTTGCTTGGTAGGCTTTTACGGCAGTTCAACCCCTGTTGGAATATTTTACGCTAAATACTTGGTTGGTTTTTACGGCATACCAAGCCTTGTTGGATTATTTTATGCTAAAGACTTTGCTTTATTCATTCTTTAGTTGCTTGGTTGGCTTTTACGGCAGTTCAACGCCTGTTGGATTATTTTATGCTAAAGGATTTGCTTTATTCATTCTTGGTTGCTTGGTTGGCTTTTACGGCATGTCAAGCCTTGTTGGGTTATTTTATGCTAAAGACTTTGGTTTATTCATTCTTGGTTGGTTGGTTGGCTTTTACGGCATGTCAAGCCTTGTTGGATTATTTTATGCTAAAGACTTTGGTTTATTCATTCTTGTTGGTGGTTGGCTTTTACGGCATGTCAAGCCTTTATGCTAAAGACTTTGGTTTATTCATTCTTGGTTGGTTGGTTGGCTTTTACGGCATGTCAAGCCTTGTTGGATTATTTTATGCTAAAGACTTTGCTTTATTCACTCTTGGTTGCTTGCGTTGGCTTTTACGGCATGTCAAGCCTTTTGGATTATTTTATGCTAAAGACTTTGTTTTATTCACTCTTTGGTTGCTTGGTTGGCTTTTACGGCATGTCAAGCCTTGTTGGATTATTTATGCCAAAGACTTTGTTTTATTCACTCTTGGTTGCTTGGTAGGCTTTTACGGCATGTCAAGCCTTGTTGGATTATTTTATGCCAAAGACTTTGTTTTATTCACTCTTGGTTGCTTGGTTGGCTTTTACGGCATGTCAAGCCTTGTTGGATTATTTTATGCCAAAGACTTTGTTTTATTCACTCTTGGTTGGTTGGTTGGCTTTTACGGCATGTCAACCCCTGTTGGATTATTTTATGCTAAAGACTTGCTTTATTCATTCTTGGTTGGTTGGTTGGTTGGCTTTTACGCATGTCAACCTTGCTGGGTTATTTTATGCTAAAGACTTTACTTTATTCATTCTTGATTGCTTGGTTGGCGTTAACGGCATGTCAAGCCTTGTTGGATTATTTTATGCTAAAGACTTTGCTTTATTCACTCTTGATTGTTTGGTTGGCTTTTACGGCATGTCAAGTCTTATTGGATTATTTTATGCCAACGACTTTTCTTTATTCATTCTTGGTTTCTTGGTTGGACTTTACGGCATGTCAAACCTTACTGGGTTATTTTATGGCAAAAAACATTGCTTTATTAATTATTGGTTGGTTGGTTGTTTGGATTTTACGGCATATCAATCTTTGTTGGGTTATTTTATGCCCGTGAAAAAGTACCACTACTTAAAACTGGTGTAAAAAAACCCATAGAGAGGAAATAAAAATAATATTTTTTCCTTGTTTTAATAAATAAGAATTTGGTTTGTTGGTTGGTTGGTTGGTTGGGTTTTTATGGCATGGCAACTCTTGTTGGGTCATTTTATGACAAAGACGTTTTTTTTAAAGAACGAGACACAATCGAATGAACAACTCGCTACTGAACTATTTGACAAACTTCTCAAATCAACAGGGCACCTCGTATGATGTAATGGTTAGTGTGCCAGTTAGTACACCGTTGTTATTGAGTTCGATTCTCACTGAGTGCCACACACTTCTAGTTTTGTAGTAATCTGAGCAACAGTTTGTAACTGTCGAATGGTTAATGTTGTATCGTTGAGGTGGTAAAAGATACACAGAGAAATAGTGTGCTTGAGATATATTTTATTCAGCACTTGTATCTGGTGCTAACAGATACTTATTACATAAAACCAAGAAGTAGAACAATTCACAAAGACAAACTTACAAGAATGAGGAGGGTCTGGTGTTAACAGATACTTATTACATAAAACCAAGAAGCAGAACAATTCATAACGACAAACTTACAAGAATGAGGAGGGTCCGGTGTTAACAGATACTTATTACATAAAACCAAGAAGCAGAACAATTCATAAGGACAAACTTACAAGAATGAGGAGGGTCCGGTGCTAACAGATACTTATTACATAAAACCAAAAAGTAGGACAATTCACAAAGACAGACTTACAAGAATGAGGAGGGTCAAATGTGTGTAGTCAAACGCAGTGATTTTGTCCGAATATAATTATTCCGTATCTATCACTGCTACGTCGATTATTATAGGCTATGAGCCAGTCCATCTTGAAGGGGTGTTAACTCCTATACAACAGTTAACAAGCTGTCCAAATTAACCCACTGAACCCAAACTCAATACCGACTTGGTAACTAACAAAAAAATTGAATAACCCTTAAGAATGAATAAAATAAAAATGTTTTCGACATAAGATAAATAGACTCTCTTGTCGATTTCGACGCATAAGGGTTCATCCAATGAACAACCTACGCAGTGTTTTGTTTATCGTGGTGAAGGCTTGTTTTGGACAATGTTTGGCAAGATAGGAAATAATTGGTGCACAAGGAATGCCACAACCCCAATGAACGACTGAGCTCAGGATTTTCAAATTCAGAGTTTTCCTTCTCCTAGACTGGTTACCTAAATTGACTCACTCGTTGATTTCGACGCATAAGGGTTCATCCAATGAACAACCGACACAGTGTTTTGTTTATAGTGGTGAAGGCTTGTGTTGGACCATTCCGGACATTTTGGCACAGTCGATAGGAAAGAATTGGTGCATCAAGGAATGCCCCAAACACAATCAACGACTGACATCAGGTTTTTCAAATTCAGGGTTTTCCTTTTCCTAGACTGGTTACCTATCCAAAGTTAAAGAGCACAGTCTGCCGCCCTACTATTTACTCATAGCTAGGGGGGGGGAGAATATATGGATTCACACCTTTCCCATGGTTATTAGCGAGCAAGCTTATTACACCATTGTTATTGAGTTCGATTCTCGGTGGGTGCCACATATTTCTGGTCTTGTATTAATCTGAGCAACAGTTTATAACTGTCGAAAGGCTTGTTTAGAACAATTTCAGTACGCTGTTCTTACTGAGTTCGATTCTCACTGGGTGCCACATACTTCTGGTTTTGTAGTGTAGGTTGTGTCAACGTTGTAGCAGTTTTGTCTGTAATTGAAACTTGTGATTGAAATTTGTTGTTGTTGAGCGAGATAGTGAAAATTGGAAACGAAAATACGAGACCAACTTGATATATCATTTTGTGTCTTCGGGCAGCGACTTCTCCCCATTGTGTCGATGTTGGGGGAGAACTTTCGCTCCTACTGTCGAGTTAGGAGCATCAGCTCCAACTCTGTCGAGTCGGGAAGAGCGTAAGCTCCCACTCTCTGGTCTTTCAGCTAAAAGGGTCTTTTTATAATTCTCTTTTGTAATTGTCTACGTGATCATTAAGCTAAAATATTCATCAAATATCAGGTGATTTGCAATGATGCAATATCGAATGATTTTGGTATCTGTGGAATTCTGGTGACATAAATTATCGGATGAATTTAAACTATTGTTTCTATTGTTGTTAAAATATTTCTAAACTAATATTTATTTGATTCTCTTTTGTTTACCTAATTCTAAACTCATGACATACCATTGTAAAATTAGTTATTTAAGAAAACTTAATTATTTTAATTTGGTCAATTCCACATGCCGTAAAAATATAGGGGCCGATCCCTATAAGTGAGATGACTCACCCTCTGTACTTGTTACCATTACGAAACTAACTGATCGTTGTTACCACGTCTTACTACCAATAAAAATAAATGGAGTTAAATCTTTTAAAATCTACAAGTTTTTCTTAACTAAAAGGTGAGAATTACTTGTTTGTTTTGTTTTGTTTTACGGCATATCAACCCTAGTGGGTCATTTGATGCCGATAAAGTTTTGAAATAAATCATAATCTGTCGAAAGGCTTTTTGAACAATTTCAGTACACCGTTCTTACTGAGTTCGATTCTCACTGGGTGCCACATACTTCTGGTTTTCTAGTAAACTGAGGTACAGTTAGTAAATGTTGACCTCGGTACATCACATAGTCTAATGGTTAACAAGCTAGCCGGACTAACCATTGATAGTGAGTTTGATTCTCACTGTGTGCCCCATACTTGGTTGGTTGGATTTTACGGCATGTCCATCCTTGTTGGGTCATTTAATGCCGATGAGGTTTTATTAAACATTCTTGATGGGTATTAAAAAATTCTTAAACTCATTGTTTTTCTATTTAACTCAGACTTGCTGTCACTCAGACTCCTGTGGGAAACCTGGTCTTTAAAAAGGCATGTCAACCCTTGTTGGATTATTTTATTCCTGTGAAAAACCACTAGTTAAAACTGGTGTAAAAAAAACTCCCATAGAGTGTAAATAAAATAAGATTTTTCTCTTCTTTAATAAAGTATTTTGTTGGTTTGTTGGTTGGTTGGTTGGTTGTGGGGTTGGTTGGATATTACGGCATCTCAACCATTGTTGGATTATTTTATGCCTGTGAGAAACCACGTTAAAACTGGTCTTTAAAAGAACTTCCACAGAGTGTAAATAAAAATAAGATTTTTCTCTTCTTTTAATAAAGTATTTTGTTGGTTGGTTGGTTGGTTGGTGGTGATTGGATTTTACGGCATGTCAACACTTGTTGGATTATTTTATGCCTGTGAAAAACCACTAGTTAAAACTGGTGTAAAAAAAAACTCCCATAGAGTGGAAATAAAAATAAGATTTTTCCCGTTTTTTCATTAAGGAGACCTTTGTTACTCTATACCCTTTATAAGATGTATATATATATATATATATATATATATATATATATATATATATATATATAAGGAATGAAAGAACAAAACTCAGACAAAAATGTGTAGTATATTTCGCTGGAACATTAAGTTCTGCTTCCTCAAGCCTATGAATGAGTACTATTCATTTCACTCAAATCTTTCTAAGAAATGGCTACTTGCCCTCCCTCTATCTGATGTCCTCACCGTTCATTTTTCTACCTACTCCTTTCCCTTTTATCTCTTCCTAATCTCCCCAAAGATGTCTCCTATAACCAATCAAATTCTTTCCCTCACCACAAACCTTACCCACCTACCTACTTCCCCTTCTATAAAACACTTGTAGGATCCTAATGATTCAATAAAGGCGTGAGGAAGCGGAACTTAATGTTCCAGCGAAATATCCTACACATTTTTGTCTGAGTTTTGTTCTTTCATTCCTTATTTTACCATATATATATATATATATATATATTTATATATATATATATATATATATATATATGTGTGTGTGTGTGTGTGTGTGTGTGTGTGTGTGTGTGTGCAATTCGACACATGGCATAGTGGATATAGGCGTTGAGTTCTAAGTGACAGTTACCACTAGGCTGAAGTTTTTATGGGTCATCCTTTGGCCTTAAAGCAGGAGCGCTTGTCCAGTGGAATCGGATCCCTGGTAAAGAGTCCTTCGATAATGAATCCTTTGGTAATCCTCTCGGGTAGAAAAACCTAAGTTCCTTCGTCAATGGTCACAAGTATGCTGTAAAAGAATCAGTGTTTAAGTAGTGTATCTGCCACGCAGTATGACCAGTGATTGGCTAAGGAATAGACCATATGATCTCGCCTAGTCTAGACGGGGAACTAGAGCACACCTTATATACCAAAATTATTCCAACAAGATTCAATCCTAGTCAAGGGCGATAATAACATAGAATAATTAACACAGCTTAATACTTGTACCCACTCATGGTTAACGGAATGAGAACTGTCTACCCCCGTGGATTGAATACAGGGTTCGGTTCGAAGTTCCATGAAGGCTTTCGAAACAACTTACAAGAATGAGGAGGTTCCGGTGTTAACAGATACTTATTACATAAAACCAAAAAGTAGGACAATTCACAAAGACAAACTTACAAGAATGAGGAGGGTCAAATGTGTGTAGTCAAACGTGTGTAGTCAAACTCGGGACACTTCATGTCGTAACATGAAGTGTCCCGAGTTTGAAGAGAAGGGTCTGACGAGAAATACTGTTACATAATCTATGCATAAATTATTGTCACCCCCCCCCTGTATTTCTGAAGGGATGCCCCCTTTTCATATCACGGGCGGGACTTTCCATGGAATATTACAGAAAGCCCGCGAAATACGTGATGTCACGTAGGACCTGGTTGGCTCTCAGTTTCAGCTTGGACGTCAGGCAGATAGGGCCTATCTGACTTAACTGGAGCTCACTGCACACGCGTGCTGTGTTTAGTTAGGGGAAAATGTTTAGTTAAGTAAATAAAGGTTTAAATAAATAATATGGTTTTGTGGTTGATGAATGTCTTGGCAACAAGACTGACCTAGAAGAAGAAATGAATCAAGGACGACCAACCAGCAAGAACAGAGAAATAGAAGTCCAGACGCTAGAAGAAGAACGTAAGATACCAAAGATGAGCAGAAGAATAATAGAAGTAAAGAAATGGTATACAACAATACCTGAAGGAGACAGGAGGGCACATCGGCCGAAACGTTGTGTAGATAACAATAAATATGAAGACAATAGTCCGAAGGGGAGGAGGGGAATTCTGAGTTCGAGAAGGTTCCCGAGTTCGACAAGAAATACCTGAAGAAGCCCGGTGGGGACATTGGTCGAAATGTTTTGCAGATATCAATAAAGACGGGGACAATAGTCCGAATAATCCAAATAATATAAGGGCTGAAATGCCGTAAAATCCAATCAAACCATCAAAGAATATATCATGGCCGCACAACCGATTCTTGATAAACTATTCGCGGAGGAACCTTGTAAATTAAACGTTTCTAAGATCTGATTTACAATTGCAGTGAACTGATGCAGTCGCCACCGTCGCCACCGATATCTACGGTGCCCCCGTCGCCACCGCCGAAAACAAATATATATGTATAATATGATAAAGAAGATGACTTACCAGGGAATAAAATATTGAGCCAATCGCCATTTTGCCGGACGATACAAGTAATAACCGAATAAGTCAGTGTTATAACGAATATAAAGTGCTCAATACGTTAGTAGAGCGGATTTAGTATTAAGGTGTATATAGAAATATCTTAATTAATTCATTGCATTTAACCATGAAGATCCTTTATGGTGAAACTTGAGTAGGTTATTTCTTTATACACCTTAATACTATATATATATAAACGCAACGCTCTTCTAAGGAATGGAGCACTCTGTGACGGCTTTTACACTCAAACCGATGTGTGTATTAAAACAGTTAAAATCCCCTTCCCATTCTGTAAGTGAAGACGGCCTAATGGTTAAGGTGCCGGACTGACACTCAACCGATCGGATTTCAATTCCGGCTGTAGATAGCTTACAAAATGTCTAGCCACACTGAAGAGACTTGATAAGTCGAAACACGTCTGTGGATGACCATATATATATATATATATATATATATATATTAAAGTCACTGTATATCTAGCGTAAAAGGGCCTCACCAACTCAGCGTATGAGTAGCACAGGGAGCTGTGCAGTAAAGTTGGGAGCTGATGGTAGGTGATTAGCTGATACCGACTTTATGCTACCCCGACGAAAAAAGAGAGATATCTATCGATCCGGTTGTTCGGCTCGTTTAGCATAACGATGGTCACAGTACAAGAACGATGTTTGTCGCATAAGCCAACTCAACTTGTAGTAGTAGTCGCAGTTAGTAGTAGTAATAGTCGTTAGTTCAGAAACAACATACACGCAAGTTGCATAGTCCCAAGGGGGAGTATTTATTTCTAGGTTCGTGGTTTCTTTTTCAGAGAGAAGGAAATAGAGAGAGAAAGAGAAGGAGTATCGTCAAATTATTCTGTTTTCTAACATAGTATCATTTTTGTACTGCTGTCCCACACCCATATGAGGGACCGGGACCAACGTCTGACTCCCACTAGACCCAGGGCGAAAAGAGTCAGATTTTCTCCTTACCCCGTTTTTCGTTCCGGCGTTACATCCATTTCCGGTCAAAACCCGGAACTTCCGTTTTTATTTTTAAATCTATTTGCGGGGTCATTCTTTTGTCAAATTACTGGAACCCTGCTTGGTGTTTACTCGTCCAAATTTTAACCTTTGTTTGTTCTTATTTCTTCTTCCTCTCTTTCACCTAGAAATCCCCAAATTCTCCGTACCCATAATAATCACGCTACAACTAAGCTATTTCATGACTGCACAACCGATACTCGATAAACACTTCCCGGAGAAATCTTGTAAATTAAACGTTTCTAAGATCTGATTTACAACTGCAAGAGAACTGATGCGAGGTCCACCGTCGCCACCGATATCTACGATGCCCTCGCCCCCACCGCCGAACACATAGTATTAAGATGTATATAGAAATATCTTAATTAATTCATTGCATTTAACCCTGAAGATTCTTTATGGTGAAACTTGAGTAGGTTATTTCTATACGCACCTTAATAACAATAAAAATAATATATATATATATATATATATATATATATATATATTAATACTTTTAATTCCATTAATACTTTTTCTTGTCTTTTGTTGAATGCATTTCTTCGAGTTACGTCACGCGTCATGACATCTTCGCGTGTGCGGATCGCGACTCGTCTTTCAAAAATATAACGCTGAATAAATACAGTTACACAACAAAAAATTTTATAAAGATTTTTTATCTCCTGTCATCTATAAAACATCCATCAATTTCTTCACCCTTTAATACATCCTTATGAAGGTTTAAAGAAACCGAAACGTTTAAGCGTCGATAAATAAATTTTATTTTTGGAACACTTGTTATTTCAAATTTCTTAATATCGTCGGATTTATTTCCATATTTACTTCCACACACATATATATATATATATATATATATATATATATATATATACTAGCAAATTTATGCACCCTCCGGGAGCAAGTATTTAAGTTTTAATGTAATAAAATATCATATTAAATTAGAAAGGCTAATGAAACTAAATAAGAATACAGATAAAAAGATTTGAAACAGAGGGAGTATAATAAAAGATTTGAAACAGATGGGGTATAATAAAAAATGGAACAACTGAAACTTACTCTTCCATCACTCTTGTCTTTCATTGTTATTTTTTCTCATTTAAGTATTTAGTTAAAAGAGGAAGTAAAGAATAAAATGACAGTTATTTTATCTTGTTAATGGATTTCATTTAAGATTCATTGAAGAGATTTTTGCTTATATTCATTAAAATAAAACCAAACAGTTAGAAATCAATAATACTAAGCACATATTTATTAAATTCGATTTTTAAATATTAATATGCAAATTAGCCTTCCCGTTCACACTGTAAACCGCTATTTTGTTGTATATATAAATATAATTGCATGTTCTCAGTATGTAGACATAGTTAACAGTATTAATAATGTAAGACAATTTTATTAATAATTGAGGTTTAGATAAAAATAAAATCATGGAGAATGTGATGTCTATAACTAAGAGAATTGTGACTTGAGTAGGAATATAGTTTCGGTTACAGACAGAAAAACACACAATCTCCATTATAATAAGATGTGTGTGTGTGTGTGGAAGTAAATATGGAAATAAATCCGATGATATTAAGAAATTTGAAATAACAAGTGTTCCAAAAATAAAATTTATTTATCGACGCTTAAACGTTTAATATATATATATATATATATATATATATATATATATATTAAAGTCTCTGTATATCTATCGATCTGATTGTTCGGTTAGGTATTTCATGGCTGCGCAACCGATGCTTGATAAACACTTCATGGAGAAACCTTGTAAATTAAACGTTTCTAAGATCTGATTTACAACTGCAAGAGAACTGATGCGAGCACCACCGTCGCCACCGATATCTACGGTGCCTTCACCACCGCCCCCGCCGAAAACAAATATTTATTATTGATTGACACACGGTGAAAAAGCAAGAAGGTCTCGTCTTTCATCGCCATTTCTCGTTCAGTAAACGAGTTTCCATCTATAAATATCAAGTCCTTTTTTTTTCTTTTCTCTTTTTTTTTTCTTTTTCTTTCGGGTTTTCGGTGGTATCCTTTTGCTAGCGTTACTCGCTACATTATTTCTTTGTTATAAACATTGTCTAGGAATGCATATTTCATCCCGAAAATTCATTGTCTTTTTTGGGGGTTTTTTTTGTTTTTTTTTTTTTTGTTCCGGCTTTGGTTTTGAAGAATTACCTATTCTACAGAACGAGGTAGAATATCTTGGCGTTGTAAACAAAGACGAAAGCGATCTGCGATTCGTTACATCTTGGGGATTCTTCGGTACAGGCCATTTCACATTGCAGAGGCGGGTTCGACGTAACACGATACATTCGTTAATTACGGCCTGCTTCTTGAAGGATACAGAGATTTAAAACTATATATATATATATGTGTGTGTGTGTGTGTGTGTGGATATAGATATATATAAGAGATAGATAGATAGATAGATAGATAGAACTGAAAAAGATTGAGATTGTTAAAAATGAATAGATTGAGATAGATTGATAGATAGAGAGAGAGAGAATAGTTTGAGACACACACGCGCACACACACACACACACATATATTATATATATATATATATATATATCTTCTTATAATGGAGATTGTGTGTTTTTCTGTCTGTAACCGAAACTAAATCACTACTCAAGTCACCATTCCTTTAGTTATTAACATCACATTCACCATGAATTAATTTTTATTTAAACCTCAATTATTAATAAAATTGTTTTACTTTATTAATACTGTTATCCATGTCTACATACTAACAATATGCAATTATATTTATATATACAACAAAATAGCGGTTTACAGTGTGAACGAGAAGGCTAATTTGCATATTAATATTAAAAATGTGATTTTATTAAATATGTGCTTAGTATTATTGATTTCTAACTGTTGGGTTTTATTTTAATGAATATAAGCAAAAATCTCTTCAATGAATCTTAAATGAAATCCATTAACAAGAAAAGATAACTGTCATTTTATTCTTTACTTCCTCTTTTAACTAAATACTTAAATTAGAAAAAATAACAATGAAAGACGAGAGTGATGGAAGAGTAAGTTTCAGTTGTTAAACTTAAATACTTGCACCCGGAGGGTGTATATATTTGCTAGTATATATAAGAGAGTTTTATAATTTGCTTGAAGCATTGTGTATATATTGGTTAGGAGGTTGATTCACCGCAACCTCTCGCGTATTTGCTACATTTAGCCAGCACCGCCGTTCCATAACCCCCCACCCGCCCATAATATACAACATTTGTAATCTTAAAGTTAATATTATTCAACCATACTCCTCAATTAACTCGACCCGACTATATACAATATACATAACCTACACATCCGGATAGGAAAAAAAACATACACACACACATACATGCACAAGCGTAAGCACTGTTAAAATACCGCACACTCACAGAACAACGTATTATGTGTGTGACCAGTCACTACGCGTACGCAACCTTTATGCTGCCCATAAACACTCTCATACATTCAATTTACCTTCACATACATACACATCATTTTATCCAATCATACGCATCCCGCATTGAATTTTTTGAATTTTTTTCGATTTTCCTTACATTTGAAATATCTTCACCTGATGATTGCATCGCATGAAACCAATATGGTTGTGAATGTTCCTTTGTCTCCTAATAAATAGATATGTAAAACCTTTATATATTTATCTTATTATATTATATAACAGCTCTATTTTATATTGAGCACTCTACTAATAATACTGCCTTTGGTACACCATTCCAGCAAAAGATGATACGACTACTATAAAAGAAACTGATACCAATCTAACCTGTCAAAAATCGTTCCGAAGAGAAGCGCTCTCGAAAATTAAACGCAATAAAACGAAACTTAACACTTAAAAACCGAGTTTCTTATATTTCATTCTTAATGCTTCACACAAAATCCCAAACTATATATACTATAAATAGACATATATATATAAATACACACACTAAATAT
>CM042175.1:3052250-3057925 GCA_023376005.1 Doryteuthis pealeii
TAACATGCATTGTATTTATATATACAAGAAAATAGCGGTTTACAGTGTGAATGGAAGGCTAATTTGCATATTGATATTAAAAGTTTGATTTTAATAAATATATGCTAATAATTATTGATTTCTAATTGTTTGGTTTTATCTTATAATATAAGCCAAAAACCTCGGGATAAATCTTAAAAGAAATAACTTAACTATTATTCTTTACTTCCTATTTTATCTAATATAGTTAAATTAGGAAAATTACCAATGAAAGACGGGGGTAACGAAAATGATGGAGCATTAGTTTCAAAATCGTTCTATTTTTTAATCATACCCCCTCTGTTTCAAACTTTTTATCTGTATTCTTATTCAGTTCATTAGCTTTTCAATTTGATATGAATATTTTATTATATTAAAACTTAAAATACTTGCACCCGGAGGGTGCAATATATTGCTAGTATATATTTAATAATAAATTGACTCTCTCGTCGATTTTCGACGCAATGAGGGCTCACACACACAATGAACACACACACAGTCATTTGTTTATAGTGGTGAAGGCTGTGTTGGCCATCCACACTCTTTCAGTCGATAGAAAGAAATTGGTGCATCAAAGGTTCCACAACACCCAATCAACGACCACCTCAAATTTTGAAGTCAGAGTTATCCCTCTCCTAGACTGGTACCTACTCAAGGCTGAAGCCAGTCTGCCCCACTATTTACACCATATATATATATTATAGATAGCAAATTAACAAATTAGAGTAAATCAATTAACAAATCAAAAATCTTATCATAATGGAGATTCGGTGTCTATTTGTTTCTAAGGAAACTAAGTAACTGCTTACGTCACATATATAACTCCTTGCTGGCCGCCCTGTCGTCGGGCGTTAGAATGCACCAACTGCACCCTCTGCAGAGGGGTAAAACTCCCCCAATGGCGCCACCTGTTGGCCGTGTTGGCGACCCGTGATGCTTAAGGATAGACCCAGTGGAATGAGCAGTTCATGACCATGCAATACTCCACTTTGGCCCTATCTTGGGCTAGACGGGCGTCGGAGAGGCCCCCGCCGATCAATCGGCTGGTCACGTCAAGCCCTAGACCTATATGATTTTCCCAACCCTATGCCTTATAGCAAGCCCCAACCCCCTTTTATTCATATGGTTGCTAGAAGCGGTGACTGAGGGTCTACATATCCTGTGAATGACGTTAAACTCTATCTATGGTGAAGTTCCAGTTCTGGAGATTTGGGGAGTGGGACATCCCTTCATCACCATTACTCCCTGGTCCACTCTGACCCGAGTGTATACCTTAGGGTCCCATCTATAGGTTAAATAGAAAAATTATTCATAAAAAATTGTATTCTCCATTAAGCAATTCGATTTATTTCAAAACTTTATCGCATTAAATGACCAACTGAGGTTGATATGCCGTAAAACAAAACAAACCAAACCAAACCAATCCTTTGCTGGGTGTGTAAATCAAGACATGCTTTACACACACTCATTTCGTACATCCGTATTCATTTGCAGCACTTCCCGATTACGGCACTCATATTCATGTTATGCACATTCCCACACTGCTATTTAATCTCTTTATATCTGTCAAATAGAACTTGGACTTAACTTATCTCGAGTCTTGAGATTAGTATATCTGCGTTATTCGGACTATTGTCCTCATCTTCATTGTTATTTGCTACAATGTTTCGGCCGATATGCCCAATTGACTTTATCCACTCGGCCATATGTCCAATTGGACACATTGCCGAGTGGATAAAGGTAGTTAGGTTAAGACAGTTCTAAGTCACATTATCTACTGGAACCCGAGTTCAATCCTGAGTGAAAGCAGTTAGAAAAATAATTAATTAACACAACTCCTACCCTAGCTATCGTATTAGCGGAATGAGAACAGAGTACCCCCGTGGACTAAATAACAGTTAGGTTCAAAGTTCCGTACGCATGGCTCCGATATACGACAAGAAAGTTCCGAAGACACAAGAAAGTTCACCGGTTCGTAAAGAAGGTTCCTGAGTCCGACAAGAAATACCGAAGAAGACCAGAGCGCATATCGGCCGAAACGTTGTACAAATAACAATGAAGATGGGGACAATAGTCCGAAAACGCAGATAATACTTATCTCCGACTCTTAGTCTTCATTCCTGACACGGGTTATAAAATTATCGAGATTTCTAAAAGTGTTATGAGAAAATGAGAAGCATTCGTATCAATATTTTACATCCCTCAAAATATAAAGGAGAGAGTCAAAGTTAAATGACATGAAAAAAAAATCAGCAAGTTTTGAAATAAATAACTGATGCATATAAAAACCCATCTATTATAAATCAACATTGAAAATTTCATTAAATCGGATAATACCAGATTTTTGTTAATTTTTATTCAATCGAGTGGGGTGGGTAGATTGTGTCTGTAAAATAGGATTTGCCACTTTGAAGCGCCGTAGTATAAAATGTATTAAAATAAATATAGATAAAATGTATTAAAAAATAAATACATTTTAATGTGTAAAGACAAAAAAGTGCATTATAGCATAAGTTTTCTGCATGTTTAAGTCGTTTCTTACCTTCGGCTGTTTCTTCATTTATTTTGTATCTATAAACATCTGGGAACCACTTTTGTTCTGCGGATGCCAGATCGTTCTTCCTGCTTAGGCTTTTTACATTTTTTTTTTAGTTGGTTTTATTCGTGATTTTTATTTCATTTAGTTAATTTATACTTCACTCCCTGAAGCAAGTTCATCAAGAAACTTTGAACCTAAACCCTTTATTCTATCCACGGGGCGTATCATTTCTCATTTCACTAACCATAGCTGGGTAGAGGCTTATAAACTGTGTTAATTATGTTACATATTACGAGTAACTCGAAAGTTAAAAAGGAACACCCCAGACAACATTCTGGAAACTCTGTGACGTCAGAGCTAAGGTACGTGTCCCATAAAATTGACCCCAATTCCGAACAGAATTTCTTCGACCAGCCATATGTCACGTTCGTCCCGGCCTCTGAAGAGGAGGAATGCAAAGGATGAACGGAAATACACCACACCTCTCTTCGGGAGAAGGAAGAGATCCCTATCATTCAGTTTAGTTTCACTTGGACCCTGTCGGGGAACATAGGTAGGATTCCTCACCTCGTTGAGACGGGCGAAGATCGTCCTCATGAAGAAAATTGACTACTAACAGACAGTTGGAATCCCGATATCACCTTCATGCGGGCTAGATAAATTTAGGATATCTCCAAAGATAATAATCTTAACGAGACTATGCACAAATCGGAAGAGAAGGAAAGCACCGCTTATTCCGTCTTCAAGCTAAACAAAAAGAAGACATATCCCAAGAATAACCAACGCCAAAGATAACTAACCATAAAAGCTAAGTACAAATTTCATCCGTCATGAAAAATTGCAATTTGATATGAAAGAGATTCCGCCTAATGATTTAATTAACCCTAGCCTGTCGGCGTCGTTGTCATCTCCCACCCATCTATACAAATCTGAATAAAAATTCTGTTATAAAAATAGTAATTATGTCTCATCTCTTTGCCAATTTGTGCATGTGCACCTCTCATTTCTTTGCATCTTAGATGGCAACAGCTTTGTAATACATTAAAATATAGGCGACAACGTAAACACATATTATTCAGATAAATAAAAAAAACGATATAAATGCAGGCGATTTGGTAAACTGATAAAAAAAATACATACAAAAAAATTAATAGATTACAATCATTATAAATTTAAAATAATTCATTAATCTTTAATTCAATCTTTTTTTTTTTTTTGTAATAGTGTACAATTCGAAGTAATAGATAATTTTTTTGTAAATATCATTAATTCAAAGCATGCCACGAATATAATAATGTAAAAAAAACTTGAAACATATTTTTCTGAAAGTAGAATTTATCTACAATTAAATACTCATATTCAAAGTGAAAAAACGTTCAAATAATATAAAATATCAGTCATACCACAGACAGATACTCGCTTTCAAGTCTTTCGGGTTGCTAATATTTTTAAGCAAATTACACTCGATTGAATCCGTCGCCATCCGCCACCTTAACATTTAGCTGTCTTCACTTACCAGAATGACGACAGGAGCATTTTAACTGTTTAATACACCTCTTGGTTTAAAGCCGTCAGCAGAGGCTCCATTCCTCCTATAGAGAGAGCCTTACGTTTACGCTTGAATTGCGACCCTTCCACCAATCCTCCCCCACTCCCCAGATCCTCTTTTCATAGGCTGACGCATCTACCGACTCATCTAAACTGAAAATTAAAAACGGAAACAAAAGAATTTTGTTTTAAACTATCCACATTTATTTATTTCATTCATTATTATCACAAAATGACGCGACACTCGCTTTTTCAAAAAAAGCGGGGAAACCAACGTCAATTCCATTGACTACGGTATATATATATAGTACAACTCCACAAACGTGTACGTTATCAATCCTCCTCAGTGTCGAGCCTAGACAATTTTCTAAGCTAATACACCGGAATTAGAACTCCGCGTCGTTTGAGTCTCAGTCCGCACCTTAACCACTTAGACTGCTTCACCTTCAGAAAATGGATAGAGATTTAACCTTTTTACATCACACGCTCTTGCTTAAAGGCCGCTCACAGAGTGCTCCATTCTTTCATAGACAAGGAGCATTACAATTTCACGCCTGATTAGCACCTCAGCAATCCCCTCGCCCCCAGATGCCTTTGTCTCCATGCTACTTTTCTACACCTGATCTAAGACTGAAAATTTAAACAGGAACAAAATGTTGTTTTAAAATACCATTCTACTTATATCATTTACTTTCAATATATGCGAGACGTCGGCTTATACTCTTAACAATAAGCCGGAAAAATCATCAACCGTCGAAAATTCACATTGACTGACGCGTTCCCACCAAAAAAAACGACAGGACCAGTTCGTTGTCAAATAAAGTTCGTCATTAGGTTGAATATGACGGAAATCAAAATATAACCATTGCACCAACACATTTAAGCTAAGCAACACGAATGCAGAAATACAATCCCAAAACTTCTAATCATCTAGGTTGTTTTTCTGTTGTTCTTCCTTTTTACTTCTTGATATCGCCATTGAAATCTGAAAGTAAAAGATCTACACTTACCACAAGACACCCAAATTTCGAGAGCAACAAAAAACAAACGTATACTTTCCTTTGTTAGAGAACGAGATTTGAAGCATGCAGACTCTCCGTCCCGAACGAACTTGGCGTGCGATCGAGAGCAATATATACACAACCACACACCATGTTACGACCAATCTATCCAAACAAAAAAACACACAAAAAAAAACAAATAGAACCAAGATCAACATCAGAAATAATAAGTACATTATTACAAGGAAATAATACAACAAAGCACACCTTTGTTTCAATAGTCTAGGCCATTACGCGGAAGCCACAGTCGTCACTACTAGCCCGCGTTAAGCCACTGGAGTAAGTTGATAAAAGAGTTATTCCACATTCCCCAAGAGCTCCAGAATTGAACTCACCGTCAGAAACACGCATGGGTACTATAGAAAGCCCTTGAAACTCTGTACATCTTTTAAACAACTTTTGTTGAATTCATACCGCTTTAGAAAAACACATGAATTAATATATCATTTTCTGTGATTGGTGAGACCCAGTCTTGAATCAGCGTAAAAATACATCATCTCTCTTATCAT
>CM042175.1:3058025-3065525 GCA_023376005.1 Doryteuthis pealeii
CAAGAGGAAGAGATTCTATCTATCTCAGTCTGGTTCGCTATTCTATCTATCTATCTATATATCTATCCTATTATCTAGTTTTGTTCCTTCTATATGTTTATCTATCTATTAATCTCATTCTGTTCCTATCTATTTATCTATCCCATTCTGTTTTATATCTATCTATCTATGTAGTATGTATCTATCTATCTATCCTCATATTCTATCTATCTATCTCATTCTGTTTCCTAATCTATTATCTATCTCATTCTGTTCCTATCTGCTATCTATCTATCTATCTCTATTCTGTTCCTATCTATCTATCTATCTATCTTCTGTTCTATCTATCTATCTATCTATCTATCTATCTATCTATCTATCTATCTATTTGTTCCTACTATCTATCTATCTCATTATGTTCCTATCTATCTATCTATCTATCTATCTATCTATCTATCTATCTATCTATCTATCTATAAAAACACCAAAATGATGTTTACACTTAAGAAACAAAATATAAACAAGAATAGCTTTGTTTGTTTTTGCAAATTTTCTGACGTAAATTGATCGAATGCGTTATTTTTTCTAAAACCAAATTCCTTTCTTCTGTCTTTTCTTTCTTTCTTTCTTTCTTTCTTTCCTTTTTCTTTCTTCCCCGCAGCAAAAACCAAATCCGTGGAAAAGAATAATCGTCAACCAAGCGTGATATTACCCCTGTCGATTTAGTCCCGTTAAAATAAATCAATATTTAAAAGAAAGAAAAAAAGAAAGAAAGAAAGAAGGGGAAATTAGAATATATATATATATATATATATATATATATAAGATTTTTGGATGTTTGTTTTTTTAGAAGCATTGTTGAATAAAGTATATATTATATTTTTGCTTGAAGGCAATTACAATGCATGTATCGCATAAAATTCGATACTTTCTTTTTATAGAAAATGAACTTGACAAGTGTAATCCCGACAAAGGATCACTCGGTGTGTAGAACATCGTACAGACTGTTTCAACTTTATTAAGTCTCATCAGCGATGTATACTAACGACTTCCCTCCGACAGAAATCGATTTCGGTTTCGATTTCTGTCGGAGGGAATTCGTTAGTATACATCGCTGAATAACAATTAAGTTAATTTCAGATAATTTTATGCTAGGAATTTAGCCAACTGACTTTCACTTTGAAACAAGACGGTAGCTATTTTGAATGTGTCCGTGCGAAATATACAAATCTTAGAATCGTTTCGAAAACAATACAACTGCATGCTTTAACACAAAAATATCATAAAATGTGTTCTTGATAACAATTAAGTTAATTTCAGATAATGCGCATGCACAATTTTATGCTAGGAATTTTGACAACTAAAGGTAAAAATTACCCACAACGTTTCGGTTGATGTACCCATTAACTACTGCTCCCTCGGGCAATATATTTTAAAAATCAATGTTTACACCGCCCGGAGGGTGTTTTTTTAAAAAATATATATATATAGCGTAAACTATAAAATGGTGGATACTATATTTTCATTGCCGAAGTTTAACGAATCTTGTTTTATACTAGCAAATATATGCACCCTTCGGGTCCAAATATTTAGGTTTTGATGTAATAAAATATTGTATCAAATTAGAAACTATTTAGAAAATGATAAACTGAGGGGGTATAATCGAAAAATAGAACAGCTTTAAATCTAACTCTTCCATCATGTTCCATTACTCTCCTCTTTCATTTGTCCTAATTTATCTATTAGTTAGATTATGAAGTATTTAAAAATTACAGTTCTTTCGTCTTGTTTATGGATTTCTTTTTAAGATTTATTGAAGAGATTTTTGCTCAGATTTTTTAGGAGAAAACCAAAAAATTAGAAATCAATAATACTAAGCATATATTTATTAAAATCAAATTCTTAATATCAATATGCAAATTAGCCTTCTCGTTCACACTGTAAACGCTATTTTGTTGAATATATAAATATACTTGCATGTCATTAGTATGTAGATCCAACAGTATTAATAAGATACAACAATTTTATCAATAATTGAGGTTTAAATAAAAAATAAATTCATGGTGAATGTGATGTCAATAACTAAGGGAATTGTGACTTGAGTAGGGATATAGTTTCGGTTACAGACAGACAGACACACAATCTCCATTATAATAAGATTTTATTTCCATTATTTTAAATTTTACATTTTATACCTGTTCTGACTAATATTGCATTTAGGACTCGTTTCTATACGTGTACTTTTTGGCTATTTTCTATTATATATATATATATATATATATATATATATATATATATATATTATATATAATCAGTATCAGTCATCCACAGACATGTGTTTCGAAGTTTACTTCTCATCAGTGTGGCTCGACTTTTTAACACCTACCTCTAAGCCGGGACTGAAACGACAGAACTTTCGTCTGCCAAGTTCCTTACCCTTGCAGCTATCAGCGGCCGTTAGTCTTGGGTGAACAATTAATTGCTACATACTTTACGGCGATATGTTTTTACAATCACCAGAGAACTCTAATATGTAAACAGACGGGTCATGACTAATGCCAAACGGTGAAGTTACAATTAATGTCCCCCACAGTGCGCAACCAGGGAAGTGGGAAGCATATATATATATTATATATATATATATATATATGTTGTGTGTGTGTGTGTGTGTGTGTGTGTGTGTGTGTGTGTGTGTGTGTGTGTTCGTGTGTCTATGTTTGTATATATATATATATATGCATATATATGTGTGTTTATATATATCCATAGTATATATATATATATATAATATATATATATATGTGTATATATATATATATATATATATATACATATATATATTATACATATATACATATATATACATATATACATATAATATATATATACATATATATATACATATATATATACACACATATATATATACACACACATATATACACACACACACACACACACACACACACACACACACATATATATATATATATATATATATATATATATATATATATATATATATATTACCAACCCCTCCGCACGAGTAGGATGAGACACAATGTCAATTTCTTAAGCGGAGTTCAACAGGTTTGAATTCAGAGTTTTCCTTCTCCTAGACCGGTTGCCTAACCGAGGTTAAAGAGCCCAGTCTCTCACACTATTTATCCATAGTTGGAGGGAGAGTAGGATTCATACCTTTCCCAAGGGTATTAGCGCTAAGTGAAATGCAATTACCACATCAAGGATTTGAACTCGGGGCGACGATTCAATTTCCCATGACTTTAACCATTACACTACGCACTTCCTATATATATATATATATATAAGTGTTTAATTGGAGTCGTACCTAATTTTGAAAATTAATTAATTAATAATGAATTAGGCGGGAATACCTATTAAATGTATGGCTAAACAAATCGAGAAAAATCAATCTCTGTATGTACATTTCGGCCTATTTGCCTCATCAGCAGAGCTATAGATCGGAAGACCGCCCTGTGCGTGATTTGAAACCGGACTGCCAAGCTGACAGGCCGATCCCATAAACAAACCTTGTTTACAACTTACCACATCGTCGTGTAATAAAAGTCACTAGAAGAGGAAATGTTAACCTACTCTAAACAAATCATAAAATCTAAGAAGTTCGTTTGGTGTTGGGGTTATGGGATCGGCCTGTCAGCTTGGCAGTCCGGTTTCAAATCACGCACAGGGCGGTCTTCCGATCTATAGCTCTGCTGATGAGGCCTAATAGGCCGAAATGTACATACAGAGATTGATTTTTCTCGATTTGTTTAGCCATACATTTAATAGGTATTCCCGCCTAATTCATTATTAATTAATTAATTAATTTTCAAAATTAGGTACGACTCCAATTAAACACTTATTCTCCAAAAAATTATCGGCAAAAAGCCATTCTAAACAAACCTTATATATATATTTTGTTCATTTTTACATTTGTCAGTATAGTAAAACTTTAAGCTTTTGCACTGTTCCCAGTGGATTTACATTCCTGCTCAGTCTTCATAAAGTTTCTCCAAAATTGCATTTGAGGGTAATTAAAAAAAAAATAATTCTTAGTTTTTTATTATCACTAAATGAATACATTTTTTCCATCCAAAATCCGACGTAAAAAGAAAAAACGTCACAAGTTTCTATTTATGTTTTGATTTTTTTCTTCAGTTTTATTTTTTGACAGGCTCGTTCCGGGTTCGAACCCAGGCCACCTGTATCTATTTCCCTATGACGGTATCCATTACACAATGAATGTCTCTATTAATGAAAGTGTATCGTCCTAGAAAATGTTATTAAGGTGCGAGAAACTTAGAAAACAAGCAAAACAAATTGATATATGATATTGATATATGATATATTTATATTATCCCACACCCAGCCAACATTTTAAAAGTATTATTGAATGGTTGTATATGGATGTTTGGATATCATTTTATTTATCAGATAATAATTTTTAGATACAAAGGAACAGTCACAACCACTTTGTGCCTATACTAATCTAACTTAGATATATATGCTCTCTTACTAATATTGAGCACTCTTTACATATATATATATATATATATATATATATATATATATCTTATTATAATGGAGATTGTGTGTTTGTCTGTCTGTAACCGAAACTAAATCACTATTCAAGTCATAATTCCCTTAGTTATTGACGTCACATTTACCATGAATTTATTTTTATTTAAACCTCAATTATTGATAAAATTGTTATACCTTATTAATACTGTTGACCATATCTACGTACTAATAGCATGTAATTGTATTTATATATACAACAGAATAGCGGTTTACAGTGTAAACGAGAAGGCTAATTTGCATATTGATATTTAAAATTTGATTTTAACAAATATATGCTTAGTATTATTGATTTCTAATTGTTTGGTTTTCTCTTAACGAATCTGAGCAAAAATCTCGGGGATAAATCTTAAAAGAAATCCATAAACCAGACGAAAGAACTGTAATTTTATTAAATACTTCATAATCTAACTAAATAGATAAATTAGGCAAAATGAAAGACGGGAGTGAAAGAAAATGATAGAAGAGATAAATCTAAAGCTGTTCTATTTTTCGATTATACCCCCTCAGTTTATCATTTTCTAAATAGTTTATAATTTGATACAATATTTTATAACATCAAAACCTAAATACTTGCACCCAAAGGGTGCATATATTTTGCTAGTATATATATATATATATATATATATATATATATATATATATATATATATATATATATATATTGTGAATAAAAAGGCTTTAAATACCAGGGGTATCGTGATTATGGACCATTTCCACTTATTGGTATCTGAGGAATTGGTATGATGATTTTTAAGCCATTGATGATTATAATTTTTTTTAAATCTTTAATAAGAAATCTTATCTTGTGTCGGGAAAAAATGAAAACTACTCACCTGCAATCTTCTGAGGGAAGAAAGCAGGAATGAAAAATGCGTAGGAATTTATACTTGTGGTTGGTGTCAACTATCATTTGATTGGTCGAATTGGTAGATAAATACCCTGTCACCACTCACGAAGGCACTTTCTTCAGGACTTTTTTTTCTGGACTATTTATACGAGACCTAAAATGTCAGTTCCTTTTTTACCCACTTGCAAGGTCGCAACAAGGTTTGTTGCAAGCTTTTTCCCTATTCAAACCCGACCAGGAGGTCTTTATTGGTGTACTCAACCAAGTCTACTGGCAATTTGCCAAACTTGTTCTGTATATCATCTGCTCACTTATTTCATTTCCCTTTTGGGCTTCCATTCTTTTTACGAGTCAATCAACAGACTTACCATAAGTGTGAATGGTGTGAGTTCCATTTGGCCAAATTTTCTTGTCTTTCTTTTGCTTTTTTTTTACGAATTCTTCACATTCCTGTTCAGTCTTCATAAAGTCTCTCCAAAATTGCATTTTTTTAAAAAATTCTTAAATTTTTTATTATCACGAAATAAATAATTTTTTTCTCCATCCGAAATTCGATGTAAAAAGGAAAACGTCACAAATTTCTAATTTTGTATTATTTATTTTTTCTTCAGTTTTTTTCCCCTCTCTGTTTTTTTCCCTCTATTATTTTCCTTTTGGGCTTCCATCCTTTTTACGAGTCAATCAACAAACTTACTATAAGTGTGAACGGTGTAGGTTCCATTTTGTCAATTTTTCTTGTCTTTTATTATTATTTTTTTTATTTATTTATTTTTTTTTACGAATTCTTCACACGTTTTGGCAGACCGAACCCGTAATCCCTAATAATCCAGTCATTTATTTTGTCATTTCAGAGTGGCCGTAACCCCGAACCGAAATTGGAGGGCATTTTTAAGTTCCCCATTCTTCACACGTACAACAATCGACACTGAGAGAAACCCCTTCCCTCGCCCTTTTACCAAGCAACAATTACCATCAAATGCTTTTAATTCTCACTCTCATTACAATTCTCCCGCCAAAATTGCACACCTGTTAAGACTTAATTACAAAAACGTACCTGACATTTCGAGATGTTTGTTCTTCACACCAGCGGGGACATTACACACGCTTCATAAAATCGAGAAAAGATTTTAGTAAGAAAATGCATTGGAACTGATTTCCAATGCATTTTTATAGTAAAAATCATTGTCCAATGCTTTTTTATAGTAAAAATCATTGTCCAATGCATTTTTATAGTAAAAATCATTTCCAATGCATTTTTATAGTAAAAATCATTGTCCAATGCATTTTTATAGTAAAAATCATTGTCCAATGTATTTTTTTAAGTAAAAACCATTTCCATTGCATTTTTATAGTAAAAATATGTATATATATATGTATATATATATGTATGTATATATATATATATATTTATATATATATATACACCTCCAGTGACGAAAAGTTAATCCAAAGTTTCATTTTTCTGTAGACAGTATGAAGAGTATATACAGAATGTGCTCTGATGAAGACCAGTGTTTCTAAAGTGTCTTTTACAATTGTCTTTATTTTAATTTTAAAATGATTTCAATTGAATTAAAAATTTATAAACCCCACAGGTTGAAACAAATATCTGTTAGACTAATATTTAATATTTGGTTTTCTATCTCTTTTCAACATACATATATACATACATATACACACACACACACGTATATATATATATAAGATTTTTGGATGTTTGTTTATTAGAAGCATTGTTGAATAAAGTATATATTATTATTCATATTTTTGCTTGAAGGCAATTACAATGCGTATATCGTATAAAATTCGATAATTATAGAAAATAACCATGACAAGTGAATTTGGCAAACGAATATGCGATGCTAGAACATCGTACAGTCTGTTTCAACTTTATTAAGTCTCATCAGCGATGTATACTAACGATTTCCCTCCGACAGAAATCGAAACCGTTAGTCCAGCAGGCAAAGTCTATCAGACAATATGTGGAGAAATTTTTTAAAGAAAACAAACACAGGATGTCATGAATGATGGAAACTATTTATGTTGATACTTAAGTATTTCGTTTTTTAAAA
>CM042175.1:3073025-3075525 GCA_023376005.1 Doryteuthis pealeii
CTGCCGACTGAGCTAAACCGGCTTTACCCTGTGGATAAAATGTTACATAATTCTTGCGTAGCCTACGAATTATGCCTTTAAGTGTAGTAAAATTCAAATAACGGTATGGTAAATGGAAATTAACCATTAACCGTTATAGAAAGTGATTGGCATGGCATTCCACCTTTTCTGACCTGGACGCCTATTGCTGATTGATTGAAGGCCAACATGAGAACGGCAGTTAAGTTTAGTGCGTTAGATTTTGGCCATTAGTCAGAAGAAGCAGACGTAAGGATAGTTCGCTCCTCAGACAACTTTTCACTGCGCGGTTGGAAAACCTTTTGGGCTTAGGGGTTTTGATAAAGAATAGTGACGTCTTATAAAACAAAGTCTTGCTTAATTATAACCAGGGCTTTTACCAACCAGTGAATTTTATACATTTCATTCTCAAGAACAGATTCTGGTTTATGCATATACCATTTTTTTTTATGGTCAAAATATATTTTTTGTATGACTCTGCAGTTAAAAATAGACTGATTATTTTAGAGGGCAAACTGGGCAGATCACCTACCCAACCCAGTCGTGCCTAGTTTTGTATTCCCGTTGTGCTAGTTTGCTACATTCACTTAATACATAGTTTACAGTCACATCTCTGTCACCGCATAGTCTACATTTACTTTTTTATTTAGTGGACTTTGATAGGTTTGAATTCAGCGTTTTCCTTCTCCTTGATTGGTTGCTGTATCAGAGTTTAACAGCCAAATCTACCTTACTATTTACCCATAGCTGGGGGGAGGGTACTTGGATGCATACTGTTTACAAGGGTATCAGTTCTATGTGAAATACAAACAGCCTCGTCCGGGATTTCAACTCGCGTCAACGACTTTATTTCCTCCGACTATAACCATTAAACCAAGTGCCTCCACAAAATTGGCAAAAGTCTCTATGTATATTTATCAACCCCTCCACACGGGCAGGATGGTGGTGTTTATGATTAAAACATAAACAAATCAATTATGGAAGACCAAGACAGACATTATATCTGCGTGAGTAACTTTTTAAATCCCCCCGCGGCAACGCCGGGTAGCCACTTCTAGAACATCTAAAGGCTTTTTAAGAGAGCTCTCCATTTTAAGGACAGCCTTGGGGGTTGAGCTAGGACATCTATACATATATAAAGGGCAGTTGTGTGTATGTGTATGTCCGGAGGAAACTTCGAAAATAACACAATTAATGACAAAGTAAATATATATACATATTAAATATCACCAGTTCTTGGTTTTTGAGCAAAAATAATGAAGGTTTGATTTATATTAGTGAATATACTTAAAAAAATAAAGTTTAAATGATAATAGCATCGATAATTTTTTTTGCATTTAATATTTTAAATAGTAGACATTTTAATTAATATTAATTTTTATTTCCAGAGTGGCTGGATCAACATCTTTTGTTTTTACATAAGGATTTTAAATAGGGATTTGGTAATTTATGAGGAAGTGCGTCCCGGTCTCCTGCCTCAGAAATTGCTACCCGGCGACTATTAAAATAACGTCCCCAGCTATGTCGTCTCGGCAGTGTTACTTGAAAGAAAACACCCAACTTAGGGCGTTAAATGTATTTTAGGGGGGGGGCTTCTCTTTTTTTAAATGAATAAATGAATAAATGGAGATAGATGGATAGATATATATAAACAAAGTAAAAAAAATGAACAAATTGAGGTAGATAGATAGATAGATAGATATCCATCTTCATATCTAAACAAGAATTACGACAAATTTCTATAAATAAACAAGAATTACGACAAATTTCTATTAATAAATTTCTAAACAAATTACGATAAATAAATAAGAATTGCGACAAAAAAAGAATCCCCCCCCCTCTAAAATACATTTAACGCCCTAAGTTGGTTGTTTTCTTTTAAGTAACACTGCCGAGACGACATAGCTGGGGACGTTATTTTAATAGTCACCGGGTAGCAATTTCTGAGGCAGGAGACCGGGACGCACTTCCTCATAAATTACCAAGGATTTTACTACAAGGATCGAACTCACGATTCAATAATAATTGATTTGTGAGACTAATTTTTTTTTTTACCTCATCCACTACCCAGGTAACGCCGGGTAGCCGCCTCTAGTTAAGGGGTAAAATCATTGTCGCTCCCTAACTCGACCATCAACCCCTTCCCCATTAAATAATCAGTCTATTTTTAACTGCAGAGTCACACGTTTTTTTCCTTGAGAAATCTTCCCAGTGTCATTTATTACTTTTTCATTCAGGGTTTTTTCCGAAAAAACGACCGCCATTTTGTTTTTTTAACTTAGTGACGACCTTTCGTCGTCACTTGCCGATACGTGCGACACTTTTATTGACAACGGATCTAAAATTAAACTGTCTCATAGGGTCACATTTTCTCGTCAGTTGTCAAGCTATAAAACGAAAGGAAAGTGCACTAAAAAAAAGCGGGAAAGGAGTCGTCAACGAGTGAGAATCGAGATTCACTTTGTGGCATTACAAAAACATT
>CM042175.1:3080525-3088025 GCA_023376005.1 Doryteuthis pealeii
GAAGCTAATTAAATGAATTATGTTTCCTATTTAACTTAATGACACAAAATACATGCCAAATATTTCTTACTTCTAGGATTCTATTATTATTATTATTATTATTATTATTATTATATTGAAGCTAATTAAATGAATTATGTTTCCTATTTAACTTAATGACACAAAATACATGCCAAAATATTCCTTACTTCTAGGATTGAGTTATGTTTGATAAGAATTCCATTTCAATTAGTTCTAATTAGTCGTAATTGGCAATTAAGTCCTAAACGGACTTGTTTTTACTTCGCATTCAGCCTATCACTTCCCCCTCTCTCTATAAATATAGAAAAAAGGAAGAAAAAAAAAGGAAAAGGAGGAAAAGTCGAATATCAATGGTGAAAAAAAAATGGAAATAAATTACTTACTTGACAAGAGTCCATTTAACCCGTCGAGACGCGAAAAAAAACGAACGATTATTACTCTAATCAAAACTAGTGGTTATATAGCTAATCGTTGGGGTCTGAAGCTTCGTAGGAAAACTAAATCTGGACGCATTTATATATATATATATATATATATATATATATATATATATATATATATATATATTATACTAAAGCTGGTTAAATGAATGATGTTTGCTATTTAACTTAATGACACAAAATACATGCCAAAATATTCCTTACTTCTAGGATTGAGTTAAGTTTGATAAGAATTCCATTTCAATTAGTTCTAATTAGTCGTAAATTGCAATTAAGTCAAAAACTGACTTGTTTCTTACTTCATATTCACGTTTAAAACAAAACAAAAAAGAACAAATAAAAAATAAATATACCTCAATGTTTTAGATGAGGCTTGATAATTTGCATTATTTATAAAAGGGTTTTATAATTTGCTTGAAGCATTGTGTTTATATTGGTTTGTTGGTTGGTTTTGAAGGCTATTACAATGCATGTGTTAGAAAAAAGAAGGTAACTATGGTGTTGTTTGTTAACCTGTGATTTATTCTTAATATTTCGGGATAAAAATCCCTTCTACAGAAGATCTCCAGAACTGAAATTATTGCTAGTGACTGTCCATTTGTTCTGTCTCATGCCTTCCAAACTGTGTGTGTTTGTTTGTTTATGTATGTGTGTGTGTGTGTGTGTGTGTGTGTGTGTGTTGTGTGGGTGTGTGTGCGCTTATGTGTGTGTGTCTGTTCACTTTTTGATTATTATTCCAGATTTGGCTCGCCCTCTAAGCATGGATTCTTTTGTTTACTTGCAGGAAATAAATTGTTTTGGAAATATGAGTATCTCCACACAGTAAAATCGCTCATCACTTTAGCACACCACACCACAATTAAGATAACCTTAAATGTATCTTAATCTAACAAGGCTTCCCCACCACAAAAGCAAGAAAAATAGCTGAATTAAAATGGTTCATCAGACTAGACACTCACCGGAACGGCTTGAATACAGACACCGGCACTTTAAATCCATACTCATATTTCCAAAAAACCCCATGACCCCCAACTCCATGACCCCGACCACACACAGAGTACAAACTCATTAATCACCAACGGACCAACCAGCTGCAAGCACCACCACACCTTCTAACGTACCGGACAAGCAGCCATAAGACCACTACTAAAATTCACCGTCAGAAAGAAGGGACGTGACTGTCTTGAAAATTCACAACTCGTCTGAATAAAAGAAACTAAAAAAAAAACTACAGAGTTTTCTGATATTTATTCCTTGACTAACATATTATGGTAACAACATAAACATAATATAGTTCGTTAATGCTTCACACCTATGGCCCAAACCTGGTATATGTATTTCCAACAACGGATACAAATACTAAAATATATCTCAAATACACACACACACACATACACATACACATATATATATATATATATTATTATTTATAATTATAATACAATTTAAGAGTCGGTCCTACCATTGGTTTCTGAATAACACTTTTTCGGTGTTATTCGTCGTCAGAGGCGTTGACTTTTCTATATGGTGTGTGAGTGTGAGTGTGGGTGTGTTTGTGTCTCGGTATATATGTGTGAGTGTGTGTGTGTGTCTCGGTATATATATATATATATATATATATATATATATTTGGTGGGGTACCAAGTTTCTTGGTATTAGGATGATTCTAAGCTGGTCATTTTCTCCAACAATGTGTTGCTTTTTGTGAGCTCAATGTTTAATTTTAATAATCAGAGCAAATAATTTGTAAAGAAAAAAGCCTTAAATACCGGGGATATAGTGATTATGATCCATTTCCACCCGTGAGTATCTGAGACCCACCGAGTGTTTACAGATCACTTTTTTATTCAAACAATACAAACACACACACACACACACACACACACACACACATATATATACATATATATAATTATGATATATGATATATTGTATTACAATAGGAACTCCCGTAGTTAACTAATTAATCAACATCTCGATAATTCAGTGAATTTAACCCTGAAGATCTTTATGGTGAAACTGGAGTAGGCTATTTCTGTACATACTATAATACTATATATGTGCGTGTGTGTGCCTGTGTCTTTGTATGTATATATATATATATATATATATATATATATATATAATATATATATATTATATAAGTAAAGAAATAACAAAAGACTTAGAGATTGAGCATTATAGTCTATTTCAGGGAGCTGAAATAGACTATAAGCTAAATCTCTAAGTCTTTTGTTATTTCTTTACTTATATATTTGCTCTGTGACTCTAACATTAAGAGCACACATTGAGCTCTCAAACTGCGACAGGTTTTTAAATAAAACTATTATGTCGTAAAGAAGATTTCTTCTCTGGACTTTTGGATTATATATATATATATATATATATATATATATATATATATAGTTTTTTTCCGTAGTTAGGGTCTTTCCATGTGTGGTTTAACCAAGCTGATGCAGGTAGACCATAATGAGAGCTCAATGTGCCTAATACCAGTGAGTAAAAGGACAGAGCAAGATATTTCGTCATTTACTATATATATCTTATTATAATGGAGATTGTGAGTTTTTCTGTCTGTAACCGAAACTATATTACTTTACTATACAAATCACAATTCCCATTGTTATTTACACCACATTCTCCATGATTTTATTTTTTATTTAAACCCCAATTATTAATAAAATTGTTTTACATCATTAAGACTGTTGACCATATCTACATACTATTAACATGCAATTGTATTTATATATACAACAAAATAGCGGTTTACAGTGTGAATGGGAAGGCTAATTTGCATTTTGATATTAAAATTTGATTTTAATAAATATATGCTTAGTATTATTGATTTCTAATTGTTTAGTTTTATCTTATTGAATATGAGCAAAAATCTCAGGAATAAATCTTAAAAGAAATCCATTAACAAGAAGAAATAACTGTAATATTATTCTTTACTTCCTATTTTAACTAAATAGTTAAATTAGGAAAATTTAACAAAGACAGACGGGAGTAATGTAAAATGATGGAAGAGTTAGTTTCAAAGTTGTTCTATTTTTCAATCATACCCCCTCTGTTCCAAATCTTTTTATCTGAATTCTTATTCAGTTTCATTAGCCTTTCTAATTTAATGTGATATTTTATTATATTAAAACTTAAATACTAGCACCCGGAGGGTGCGTATATTTGCTAGTATATATATATATATATATATATATATATATATATATCTTATTATAATGGAGATTGTGTGTTTTTCTGTCTGTAACCGAAACTATATTCCTACGCAAGTCACAATTCTCTTAGTTATAGACATCACATTCTCCATGATTTTATTTTTATTTAACCTCAATTATTAATAAAATTGTCTTACATTATTAATACTGTTAACTATGTCTACATACTGACAACATGCAATTATATTTATATATACAACAAAATAGCGGTTTACAGTGTAAACGAGAAGGCTAATTTGCATATTAATATTAAAAAATCGAATTTAATAAATATGTGCTTAGTATTATTGATTTGTAACTGTTTGGTTTTATTTTAATGAATATAAGCAAAATTCTCTTCAATGAATCTTAAATGAAATCCATTAACAAGATAAAATAACTGTCATTTTATTCTTTACTTACTCTTTTAACTAAATACTTAAATTAGAAAATAACAATGAAAGACGAGAGTGATGGAAGAGTAAGTTTCAGTTGTTCCATTTTTTATTATACTCCCTCTGTTTCAAATCTTTTATTATACCCCTCTGTTTCAAATCTTTTTATCTGTATTCTTATTTAGTTTCATTAGCCTTTCTAATTTAATACAATATTTTATTACATTAAAACTTAAATACTTGCACCCGGAGGGTGCATATATTTTCTAGTATATATAAGTATATATATGCTAGTATATATAATAACAATAACTGGTCTCTTTTATTTTTTAATATGAAGCTCCTAAGAACATATCTCATCTCCATAAATGAAAACCGCATGATTTAATGATGTCAGGTTAACATATATATATATATATATATATATATATATATATATATATATATCTTGATTTTATGGTATATATATATATATATATATATATATATATATATATATATATATAATGGGAGCAAGAAGCATTTGAAGGGGGAGAGGCACAAGGAAGGACAAAACAAATATTGGAATAGCTGCAGGGCATCATGAGAACGATTTGTGTTTTGCTTCATTGAATCAGAAGTTGTTTGTTGTCATAGGCAACAAAACAACTTCCGGCAAAGCTTGATTTCCTTCTTTTTTCTTTCTCCTTCTTTCTTTCTTTTTTTTCTTTTTTTTTTCTGTCTTTTTTTCTTTTTCCAAATTATTGAGAAGAATGGAAAATAAATAGCCGTGTTGTTATCAGAAATGAAAATATTCTTACAACCATTTTCTTTTTTTAACAAATTAATGGTGTGTCATATTGGAAACATTGGGTTGAGAATTGGATTCCTCTGTCTTTCTGCTGGTCGAAAAATAGCTTCTGGCGCTGCACACTCTTCTAAAAGTCAACATATTCTAGATTTGAGAGTAATTGTCACTAGCGTTCAATGAAACGCAAAAATAAACATATACTGTCCAAGATGTGTGTGAAGTTGTATAACTCAGTACATACATACATACATACATACATATATATATACACACACACACACATATATATATATATATATATATATATATATATATGTGTGTGTGTGTGTGTGTGTGTGTGTGTGTTGAGTGTGTGTGTGTGTGTGTACAAAAATGTTGTTCTGGTTCCAAAGGAGAAAATTCAATATTTTATAAAAAGAAGGTCCGCAAAATGTATTATGTTCTCAGAAAAATTTAAAAAAAAACTCTTTTTATCTTACATATGCGACACGTGTTTCTGATCTGTTGTCTTCTTCAGGCATTGAATTATTATTTTGCCAGAATATGCGTTTAACCGTTATTACACAGCCATTATAATAGAAAAGTTGCAGAAACACACAACCTATCAAATATCGGACATATTCTGCCAAAATAATAATTCAATGCCTGAAGAAGACAACAGATCAGAAACACGTGTCGCATATTTAAGATAAAAAGAATTTAACATTTTTTTTCTGAGAACATAATACATTTTGCGGACCTTCTTTTTATATATATATATATATATATATATATATATATATATATATATATATATATAATACAAACGCTCACACGTCCGCATTGATCAAACGTTACACATTCATAGAAAAATGTAATGTGTGTGAAAACAGTCATCCCGTATACATAACCTTTACACTGTCCATAAACACTCATATACATTGAAAACACACCACATACTTACGCATAAAATTTCATCCAATCATACACATCCTATGTCTATTGAAGTTTTTATAATTTTTTGCAATTTTTCGATTTTCCTTGCATTTGTAACAAGTTCACCTGATGATTGTTGACGCATGAAACCAAAATGGTTGTGACGATATCATGAAAGATTGATTGGTACATGTTGAACTCGTGTTAGCCCCTTTTCCGGTAGATACCGTGAGGATTAATAGAGAAATTAGAAACAAAGGCATCTTCCGGTTTTAATTTGAAAGAGTTAGTCAGTACTGGTCAAGCCACGGAGGTAGCCAGTCGCGCACAGCGCACTCCCATACTCATTCTATACAGTTAGTCTGGATGGGGATTTCTAAATAACATATGATATAAAGAACAGTACTGGGCAAGCCACGTAGATAGCAAATCGCGATCAGCGTGCTCTCATACTCCCACTCTGCGCAGTTTGTCTGGATGAAGATTTCTAAATAAAATATAATATAAAGAAAAGTCTTGGGTTATTTATTCAAAACCTACTAATGACCCAGGACTTCTGATAGACGAGAAATCCCTAATGGAAGACCAGAGACGAAATCTCCAAGTGGAAAGTTCAAGACGCTAGAAGAAGAACTCCCAGCTACATAAGATACCAAAGATGACCAGAAGAACATAGCACTAGTGGAACTGTGACTATTGGGATATCGAGGGAAAAGGTTATTTATATTTTTATCTTATTATAATGGAGACTATGTATTCTCCAAGTGGAAAGTTCAAGACGCTAGAAGAACTCCCAGCTACATAACACACGAAAGATGATCAGAGGAAGAAGAGTACAAAACACTCGATTCAAAAGCCAATATCTTACCTGACGCCAGTTTAAAATCCGTCGCAATTCAGAATCGGAATGAAAGAGAACGAAAGGAAGCGAAGAAAAGGAAAAAAAGAGAGAAAGAGAAGATGGAAGTGGGAAAAAGAGAGAACGCAAAAGAGGAAGAAAGAGCAAAGGAAAAGGGAGAGAGAAGAGAGAGAGAGAGAGAGAGAGAGATAGAGAGAGAGAGAGAGAGAGAGAGAGCTAACGAGAAGATGATATCTAAAACTAAAAAAAGAAAGTGAAAAATATTAAAAGCGAGAACGATAATAAAAAGAAAGAGAAAGAGAAGAGAAGAAGAGTACGATATATATATATATATTATATATATATATATATATAATATATTTATTTATTTATTTCATATGTTGCTCTTGATGAAGACCGATCTATCAAAACGGTCGAAACAGATTTCTGTCAGCAATTATAAACATCATTTGTTAAAAAAAAAAAAAAATTATATATATATATATATATACACACAAGGTGTGTCATAAAAATATCGAGATTGAAGCTGTATTTACCAAGACAGAAATGAACAATGAATGGAACGTTAATTTTTTCAGAATACAAGGTGCGTCATAAAAGTTTTCGAGTTTGAAGCTGTATTTACCACGATAGAAATGAACAATGAATGGAACGTTAATTTTTTCAGAATACAAGGTGCGTCATAAAATTGCCGAGCTTGTATTTACCAAGGTAGAAAGGAACAATGAGAGAACGTTAATTCTTTTCAGAATACAAGGTGTGTAAAACAGTACAAGAATATTGATAATTTTTTTACACACTTTATATATATATATATATATATATATATATATATATATATTGGGAGAATATGTGCTTAATTGAAGTCGTA
>CM042175.1:3093025-3103790 GCA_023376005.1 Doryteuthis pealeii
TTTTTTTTAGCCTTTTATCTACTTCGAATATCATTAGATAGATTTTTATCTTTTACCGGAAGTAAAATCATTAGATAGATTTTATCTTTTACCGGAAGTAAACAAAAAGAAATATTAAGACTTTTGTCTTTCAGTCTTTCTTTTCCATCGACCCCGATAATTGCTGACCATCAGCAAAAGACATTAATCAAAGTTAAATGGAATTTATTGTCAATTTTCCCGCTTAATTTGGTATTTTCGAAATTAAACAATTCTGTCGTGAGAAGATAATTGATGAATAATCAATAATTCGATCGTCACTGAAATTTATTGGATTATTTTATTTCATTTATTTATTTTTTGTTTTTTGTCTTTCTACTTCGGGAATTAAAACAAATAAAACAACAAACAAACAAATATTTATTTACCTTTTCTTATTAAATAAAGTTTCTTTTTTTTTTTTTGTTAATTTTTAGAAATATTTTCATCTTTTATGTTTGGCTTTTTTCTTTGCTATTATTTCTTTCTTTCTTTCTTCTTTCTTCGTTTCTTTTTGTTTGCTTGTTTCTTTCGTTCGTTCTTCATTTCTTTCTTTCTTTCTTTCTTTCTTTCTTTCTTTCTTTCTATCTTAATTTCATTCTTTCTTTCTTCGTTTCTTTTTTCTTTCTTTCTTTCTTTCTTTTTTGTTAATTTCATTCTTTCTTCATTTCTTTATTCTTTCTTTCTGTCTTTCTTTTTGTCTTAATTTCATTCTTTCTTCATTTCTTTATTCTTTCTTTCTGTCTTTCTTTTGTCTTAATTTCATTCTTTCTTCATTTCTTTATTCTTCTTTCTGTCTTCTTTTTGTCTTAATTTCATTCTTTCTTCATTTCTTTATTCTTTCTTTCTGTCTTTCTTTTGTCTTAATTTCATTCTTTCTTCATTTCTTTATTCTTTCTTTCTGTCTTTCTTTTGTCTTAATTTCATTCTTTCTTCATTTCTTTCTTTCTGTCTTTCTTTTTGTCTTAATTTCATTCTTTCTTCATTTCTTTATTCTTTCTTTCTGTCTCTTTTCTTTTGTCTTAATTTCATTCTTTCTTCATTTCTTTATTCTTTCTTTCTTTCTTTCTTTCTTTCTGTCTTAATTTCATCTTTCTTCTTTCTTTCTTCTTCTTTCTTTCTTTCTTTCTTTCTTTCTTTCTTTCTTCTTAATTTCATTCTTTCTTCGTTTCTTCTTTCTTTCTTTCTTTCTTTCTTTCTTCTCTTCTTTCTTTCTTAATTTCATTCTTTCTTCGTTTCTTCTTTCTTTCTTTCTTTCTTTCTTTCTTTCTTTCTTTTTCTTAATTTCATTCTTTTCTTCGTTTCTTCTTTCTTTCTTTCTTTTCTTTCTTTCTTTCTGTCTTTAATTTCATTCTTTCTTCGTTTCTTCTTCTTTCTTTCTTTCTTTCTTTCTTTCTTTCTTTCTTTCTGTCTTAATTTCATTCTTTCTTCGTTTCTTCTTTTCTTTCTTTCTTTCTTTCTTTCTTTCTTTCTTTCTCTTAATTTCTTCTTTCTTCGTTTCTTCTTTCTTTTTCTTTCTTTCTTTCTTCTTTCTTTCTGTCTTATTTCATTCTTTCTTCTCTTTCTTTCTTTCTTTCTTTTTTCTTTCTTTCTGTCTTAATTTCATTCTTTCTTCGTTTCTTCTTCTTTCTTCTTTCTTCTTTCTTTCTTTCTTCTTAATTTCTTCTTTCTTCTTTCTTTCTGTCTTAATTTCATTCTTCTTCGTTCTTCTTTCTTTCTTTTCTTTCTTTCTTTCTTTCTGTCTTAATTTCATTCTTTCGTTTCTTCTTCTTTCTTTCTTTCTTTCTTTCTTTCTTTCTGTCTAATTTCATTCTTTCTTCGTTTTCTTTCTTTCTTTCTTCTTTCTTTCTTTCTTTCTTTCTTAATTTCATTCTTTCTTTCGTTTCTTCTTTCTTTTCTTTCTTTCTTTCTTTCTTTCTTTCTGTCTTAATTTCATTCTTTCTTCGTTCTTCTTTCTTTCTTTCTTTCTTTCTTTCTTTCTTTCTTCTTCTGTTTCTTAATTTCATTCTTTCTTCGTTTCTTTTTTCTTTCTTTCTTTCTTTCTTTCTTTTCTTTTTGTTTAATTTCATTCTTTCTTCATTCTTTATTCTTCTTCCTTCTTTCTTTCTGTCTTTCTTTCTGTCTTAATTTCATCTTTCTTTTTTCTTTCTTTTTTTCTTTCTTTCTTTCTTCTTTTTGTTAATTTCATTCTTTCTTCATTCTTTATCTTTTCCTTCTTTCTTTTCTGTCTTTTCTTTCTGTCTAATTTCTTCTTTCTTCGTTTCTTTTTCTTTCTTTTCTTCTTTCTTTCTTTCTTTTTGTTAATTTCATTCTTTCTTCATTTCTTTATTCTTTCTTCCTTCTTTCTTTCTTTCTTCTTTCTGTCTTAATTTCTTCTTTCTTCGTTTTCTTTTTTCTTCTTCTTTTCGTTCGTTCTTCATTTCTTTCTGTCTTAATTTCTTTCTTTCCTTTCTTCTTTCATTCTTTCTTCATTTCTTTTTTGTTTGTTGTTTTGTTTGTTTCTTTCTTTCGTTCGTTCTTTCTTCTTTCTCTTTTTTCTTTCTTTCTTCTTTCTTTTTCTTTCTTCTTTCTTCGTTCTTTCATTTCTTCATTCTTCTTTCTTTCTTCTTTCATTCTTTCTTCATTTCTTTTTTCTTTCTTCTTTCTTTCTTTCTTTCTTTCGTTCTTCATTTCTTTCTTTCTTTCTTTCTTTCTGTCTTAATTTCATTCTTACTTCTTTCTTTTTTCTTTCTTTTCTTTTTTCTTTCTTCTTTCTTCTTTCATTTCTTCTTTTCCTTCTTTCATTCTTTTTTCTTTCTTTCTGTCTTAATTCATTCTTTCTTCGTTTCTTCTTTCTTTCTTTCTTTCTTTCTTTTTTCCTTGCTTTCTTTCATTTCTTTCTTTCTGTCTGTCTTAATTTCATTCTTTCTCGTTTCTTCTTTCTTTCTTTCTTTCTTCTTTTCTTTCGTTTCTTTCATTCTTTCTTCTGTCTGTCTTATTTCATTCTTTCTTCGTTTTCTTTCTTTCTTTCTTCTTTCTTTCTTTTTCTTCTTTCTTTCATTCTTTCTTTCTGTCTGTCTTAATTTCTTCTTTCTTCGTTTCTTCTTTCTTTCTTTCTTCTTTCGTAATTTCTTTGTTTGTTCCTTTTTCAATTTTCAATTTTTTAAAATTTATTTTCTTATTTGTTTTTTTTTGTTCTTTTTATTTCTTTCATTTTCTTTTATTCTTAAATGTTTTTCTTTCTTTCTTTTTTCATTTTCTTTCTTTCTTTCTTTTCTTTCTGTCTTAATTTTTCTTTCTTTCTGTCTTTTCCTTTCTTAATTTGTTTGTTTCTTTTTTGATTTTTTGATTTATTTCTTTGTTTTTTTTTCTAACAGGTACTACCACTCCGGGTCAGAGTGGACCAGGGAGCAATGGTGATGAAGGGGATCTCCACATTCCCCAAACCCTCAAAACTGGAACCTCACCATCAAATAGAGTTTAACGTCATTCCCAGGACATGTAGACCCTCAGCCACCGCCTTCTAGCACCCATATGATAAAAAGTATTGGGGCTTGCTATAAGAGCAATAGGGTTGGGGCAATCATATAGGTGCTAGGGCTTGACGTGATCAGCCGATTGATCGGAGGGGGCCTCTCCGACCGCCCGTCTAATCTAAGTAAGGTTCCAAGTGGAGTGTTGCAGGTCATGGACTGCTCATCCACCAAGACTCCGTCCTTAAGCATTATAGTTCGCCACCCACGGTCAACAGGTGGCCCCACTTGGGGGAATCTTAGCCTCTGCAGAGGTGCAGTCGGTGCATTCTAACACCAGGGCGGAGTTCAAAGTGACTGTTATCTCTAGGCTGAAGGATCAATCCTTCCTATTTTAACTAAATAGTTAAATCAGGAAAATCAGCAACGAAAGACGAGAATGATGGAAAATGATGGAATATTTAGTTGAACCTCTTTGGCCCTATCTTGGGCTAGACGGGCGGTCGGAGAGGCCCCCTCCGATCAATCTGCTGGTCACGTCAAGCCCTAGCACCTATATGATTTTCCCAACCCTATTGCCCTTATGGCAAGCCCCAACCACTTTTTATCATATGGGTGCTAGAAGGCGGTGGCTGAGGGTCTACATGTCCTGGGAATGACGTTTAAACTCTATCTGATGGTGAGGTTCCAGTTTTGGAGGTTGGGAATGTGGAGCACCATTCATCACCATTGCTCCCCTGGTCCACTCTGACCCGGAGTGTAGTACCTGTTAGAGGTCCCATCTATGGGTTAAATAGAAAAACATGAGTTGATAAACAAAATTGTATTATCCATTAAGAATTGATTTATTTCAAAACTTTATCGGCATTAAATGACCCACTGAGGTTGATATGCCCTAAAACAAAACAAACCAAACCAAACCAAATCAAAGTTGAAGTATTTTTCGATTGTACCCCCTCTGTTTCGAATCATTTTATATACATTCTTATTTAGTTTCATTAGTCTTTCTAATTTGATCTATTTTATTACATTAAAACTCAATCCTTGCACACGGAGGGGTGTATATTTTTGCTACTTTTGATGAAAAATAATTAATTATTATAATCTTCGCATATCAAACTTCAAAAAAAAAGAAAATGAATGAGAAAACAAATGCTTAACACCTGTACCCCAGCTATGGTTCGCGGAATGAGAACAGGATACCCCCGTGGACTGAATTCAAATTTGGGTTAAAAATTGGTTTCCACGTACTGTGAGGTTCGAAAAGGGTCCCGAGTCCAACAAGAAATACCCGGAGAGCACATCGACTGAAACGTTGTACAAATAACAATACAGATTAAGACAATAGTTTTCTTTTTCTTTCTTTCTTTCTTTTTTTTCTTTTTTCTTTCTTTCTTAATTTCTTAATTTCTTTCTTTCTTTTTCTTTCTTTCTTTCTTTTTTCTTTCTTTTTTCTTTCTTTCTTAATTTCTTTCTTTCTTTCTTTTTTCTTTCTTTTTCCTTCTTTCTTAATTTCTTTTTCTTTCCTTCTTAATTTCTTTTTTCTTTCTTTCTTTTTTCTTTCTTTCTTTTTTCTTTCGTTCTTAATTTCTTCGTTTTTCTTTCTATTTTTCTTTTTCTTCTTCTTCTTTTTCTTTCTTTTTCTTTCTTTTTTCTTTCTTTCTTTAATTTCTTTTCTTCTTAATTCTTTTCTTTCTTCTTTCTTTCTTAATTTCTTTCTTTTTCTTTTTTCTTTCTTATCTTCTTTCTTTCTTTCTTTTTTTTTCTTCTTAATTTCTTTCTTTTTCTTTCTTTCTTCTTTCTTTTTTCTTTCTTTCTTTTTTTCTTTCTTTTTTAATTTTTTCTTTCTTTTTTCTTTTGTTAATTCTTTCTTTCTGCTTTCTTTCTAATTTCTTCTTTTTTTCTTTCTTCTTTCTTTCTTTTTTCTTTCAACAGTAGGATTTAGTTTTTGTATTATTTATTGCAAAGAAAAATGTAGGATTTATATGTAATGAAATAGCAAATCATCGTATATATATATATATATATATATATATATATTATATATATATATAGAGAAAGAAGAGAGAGACAGAGACCAGAGACATGAGAGAGAACAGAGAGAGAGAGACAGAGACAGAGAGACAGAAAGACAGAGAGAGCCAACAGACGAGAGAGACAGAGAACAGACAGAGAGGGTGAAAGAGATGAGAGAGGAGAATTAGAGATAGATAGATATATAGATGTGTGATAGGAACAGACTGAGATAGATAGACAGATAGATATATAGATAGATATGAATAAATTGAGATAGATACATAGATATTAGGTACGCGAACTGGTTTACTAATTTCAGAGGCTTACAATCCAGTGTGAAGATGCTTCCATCTTGCTAAATAATCCAGGTAAGAATCAGCGCCCACTTACCTGTTTGTCCTTATGCCACACTTGGATAAACTTAGTAAATGGAGGGGAGTAGAATTGAATTCATGCCAGCCTTCCCCAAGCCATACTGTGCAAACCTTCTAAAATCCAGTCTGTGCAAATAGCGACTTTACACAGTGAAAACAGACACCTTGGAATATAATGAAATTAAAATAGTGAGGTTTGCCCAGAGACAGAAGCTGAGTTGGGAGAGAAGATGAGAGAGAGAAAGAAGAGAGAGGAACAGAGAGAGAGAAGAGGAGAGGAACAGAGACATGAGAGAGAAAAGAGTGAGAAAGGTAGAGAGAAGACAGACAAAAGATGAGAGTGGGGGAAGGAGAGAGGGGGGAGAAGGAGACAGAGAGACAAAAAGAGAGAAGAGAAAGAGGAGTGAGAGAGACAGAGACAGAAAGAGAGAGGGAGAATGGACAGAAGAGACAGAAGAGAGGAGTGTGACGTGCGAAGAGAAGTGTAGAGAGAGACAGAGACAGGAAACAGGGAAAGAGGAGAGAGGTTCTGTGTCGTGAGAGAGAGAGAGGAGTGTGTGTGTGAAGAGAGAGAGAGAGACAGAGAACAGAGACAGAGACAGAGCCAGAGAGAGAAAGAGAGTTGAGAGAAAGGGTAGAGAGAAGAGAGACACGATACAGAAGAGAGAGAGTGGGAGAGAGAGAAGGGGGAGAGAGGAGACAGAGAGACAAAAAGAGAGAGAGAAGAGACGTGAGAAGAGAGTGAGAAGAAACAGAGACAGAAAGAGAAGGGAGAACAAAGACAGAGACAGAAAGAGAGAGTGTGAGTGCGAGAGAGAGTGTCGACGAAAGAGAGACAGAGACAGAAACAGAGCAGAGAGATGAGTGTTGTGTGTGGAGAGAGAGAGAGAGAAAGAGAGAGAGAGAGAGTGTGGTGCGGTGTGTGAAAGAGAAGCAGAGAGAGGAGAGAAAGAAAGAAAGAAAGAAGAAGAGAGAGAGAAGAGAGAGAGAGTGAGAGAGAGAGAGAGAGAGCGAAATGCGGCTTGCGGCGGGGACGTACAGAATCAAAGGACCCGCTGTGCTTTCGGAAGAAGTAATTGGATAAAACAATGGAAATAAACAATGAGGCAGCTAAACAAAAAATAAAAAAAAATAAAAAAAAAGCAATAAAATAAAAAAATAAATAAAAAAAAGAAAAAAAAAAGAAAAAAAGAAGAGAAAGGAGAAATAGAAGTAAAGAAAGAAGCAATAAAAATAAAAAATCGATTTGAAATAGTCGAACCAAATAGGAAGATTACCGCATAACTTTGTTCCATGGAAATGGTGACGTCACCCAAACGCAGCCTTCGAGTTGTGCTCACCGAAATAAATCGATAATAATAAAATTTTAACAGTGAAAGGGATTCGAAAAAGTAACGAGCAAAATTCGATCATAATGTTTGTGATGTGGTAAAACAAAACAAAAAAACACAATATCGAAATAATAATGTTGTTTATTATTGAAAAAATATATTGATGTTTTTCTTAGAAATGCAACAGAGTTTCTTGGTGTTGTTTTCATTGCATATCAAGTGACACAAGTTTATAGTCTCCCTTACAGTTACATAATATTTGTTTATATTAATATATATATAATATTATATACTATATATGGAGAATAGTGTTTAATTGAAGTCGGGACCTAATTTTATGAAAGTTAATTAATTAATAATTAATTAATTAGCGGGATTACCTATTAAATTTAAGGCTAAACAAATCGAGAAAAATCGAATCTCTGTATGTACATTTCGGCTATTAACCTCATCAGCAGAGCTATAGATACAAAGACCGCCCCGTGTGCGATTCTAAAACCTGATTGTCAAGCTGACTGTCAAGCTTCTACCACCACACCAACGGACTTAGCGCAGGGATTTCTTCGTTTTGTTAAGGGTAGGTATTTATATTCCTCTTAAGTGACCTCTACACGAACTTACGAGAATTAAAACAAACAGACGATGTTTGTGATTTGGCCTATTTTCAGCCGCACAATATTGGAGAATATGTTTTAATGTTTGAAGTCGGACCTATTTATGAAAGTTAATTAATTAATTAATTAATTAATTAGGCGGGATTACCTAGTAAAATTTTGATGAGGCCAATAGCCGAAATGTACATACAGAGATTGATTTTTCTCGATTGTTTAGCCTTAAATTTAATAGGTAATCCCGCCTAATTAATTAATTGATTAATTAATTAACTTTCATAAAATTAGGTCGACTTCAATTAAACACATATTCTCCCAAATATTGTCGGCTGAAATGCCATCATCACAAACTCGTCTGTTGTTTACTTCTCATATATATGTATAATATATATATATAATATATTTGGAGAATATGTGCTTAATTTGGAGTCGTACCTAATTTGAAAATTAATTAATTAATAATGAATTAATTAATTTATCAAAATAGGTACGACTCCAAATTAAGCACATATCTCACAAAAATTTGTCGGCAAAAAAGCCATTCCAAACAATACCTGTTACAACATATCATATATAATATACATATGGAAATTACCTTGGTGAGGAAAATTTATCCGCACCAATAACAAACACAGGATGTTATGATCAGGGGAAACAATTTTAGTGTCAATTAACTTAAGCATTCGGTATATTGTAACATCTTCAGGACATGTTAAGTAATGTTTATGTGAGTGGACAAAATGAAAAAGATGTTAAGGTATAGTGAATGTGTGAATTCTGATGTATAACGTTAATTTTTATATGCGCGTTTGTTTATGTATGTATAGTATGCACACCATGTATAATATATGATGTGATATGCCGTGTATGTGTATCATATATATATATAATATATTAATATATATTTATATATATCTATGTATGATTATATGTGGATATGCGTATATAGATATATGTATTATATATTGTTTAATTTTCTTATTTATAACATTAGTTTATCCTATGAAAATACGACAATTTTTATTAACTTTTCGTTCTCCACTTATTCACGATTAAAGCATGCGTTCATGTATATGTTCTTCACCTTCCATTTTTTGCACATGCATTGATCACGTCATTTGCTTTTCGTAAACAAAGATGTATATTATTCATACAAAACCGCCAGGAGACTAAGCTAATAAGTAAATAAAGGCTCAATACCCAAGTAAGCAAATGATAAAGATAAAGCTTAATGAGTCAGACGAAACCCTCTAATGTTCGCTAAGTGCTCTTCAGAAAACACCATAACCCAAAAAACCCACCCTCCAAAAAAAATGCTAGATTCCGACTTCTAAGCCCTGCAGAGCCACTTAGCGAAACTCTTAGTAGTTAGTCTGTCTCATTAGTTCATCTTTATATATACTATTATATTATGTATGTGTGTGTGAGTGTTGTGTGTGTGTGTGTGTGTGTGTGTGTTGAAAATAAATGGAAAGAAAAATGTTGTATGGATAAGAATATATTATTGAATTTCCGGACCGTGTTTTAACCAAGTGTTTGTCCTTGTATACATGCATTCTATTTAGTATTGTTCTTAAATACAAAATTGGGTAAAAAACGTGTCCGGCATTCAATGAATAATTTTCATCCATACATTTTCTTTCCATTTTATCTTTCAACATAATTGTTGAATTTTCACTTTATTTTTCTCAGTATAATATATATATATAAATTATATATATATATATATATATATATATATTCATTCCACACACACGTGTTTCGAAGTTTACTTCTCATCAGTGCGGCTCGACTGTTTAAGAGCTACCTCTAGCCGGTATCAAAACACGACATAATTTTTGTCTCCCAAGTCCCTTACCCTTGCGGCTATCAGCGGCTGTCAGTCTGAAGTGAACAATTAATTCATACATCCCTATGGGGAATGTTTTTAAAATCACCAGAGAACTCAAGATGTAAACAGCGGACAGACGAGTAACGGCTTTATGCCAAACGGTGAAATTTCAATTAATGTCCCTCCTACAGTGCTCAACCATGGGTGGTGGGAGCATAGACAAAACGTGACCCGTTGGGTCACCTATTCAGCTGTGGGTAGATAACTTGTGATTAGGGAAAAGTGAGTTAGCAAAGCGAATACTTCAAATACACTTCAAAATCATATTGTAAGCTTTTTAAGAAAGGGAATGTTTGACCTAATTTAAGTTACCAGTTGCTGATTGTTAAATTTAACATAGAAATACATTTCAAATTCTACTTCTCACTCTCTCTCTCTCTTTCCTCTCCTCTCCTCTCCTTCCTAGAGAAACTAACATTATATAACGAGAAGTAATCAGAGATACACAGAGGGGAAGAAGTGATATGCAGAAAGTAAAAAATAAGGGATGTCAGTTTTTTACTTAATTGCAAAATTACGACTAATTAGAATCAATTAAGACGGATTTTTTTCCAAATTATATTGAATCTAAAGTAAGGAATAATTTAGTATAATTTTCGTGTCATAAACTAAAGTAAAAAAGTCTTTAGGAAACAAAAAGTTGATTCACTCAGCTTTAGTATAATATATATATATATATTATTATATATATAATATATATATTATTATTAATATACTAGCAGAGGCTAGCTGCATCGCCTTGTTAGATGGGGATTTTTTAAAAGTAGTCCCGCAGATCCATTATTACTGAATCGTGAGTTGAATCCTCGGGGATGCACCATTAAAATCCCGATGTAAAAAAATAGATCTTGCATTATCCAGCTACACTGAAAAAAATATTAATGTCTACTATCTAAAATATTAATGAAAAAAATTCTATTCTTGTTATCATTTAAATTTAATTTTCTAATTATCTTCACATATAAATCAAATCTCTATTATTTTGCTCAAAACCAAGCCTGGTGATGTTTTAAGTATATATATATATATAATATATATATTTACTTTGTCTTTATTGTTTATCTCTCTGTTG